>JAJAGP010001981.1:0-12234 GCA_025084515.1 Ancistrus triradiatus
CGAATCTGTGTCCTGTGTCCATTCTTGGCATGATACTTTATTCCATTTACATTCTGGAAACAAAACATTTAAAGTTACAATTACAATCATTTCGAGTTTATTGGACAGAATGATTTCAAACAGCACACATTTACAAACACCGTAAGGCTTCAATGTGAGTTTAACCTATTAAGTATTAGCCAATAATGGTTACAATATTTTCACTAATTGCTATAATTTTCCTTGGCCAGTTAAGTTTGACTGCATTTTTTGACTTTATCTAACCTTTAATTTAAGTAATCAAACCACATGTACCAATTATTGGTACCATCTAGATATTGTAGTGTGGAAGGCATCCATATTCCTTAATACTTAGCCACCCCTGGTGAGGAGGAAACTCCAGGATATGGACACCCAGACCGACCCCAGGACCGACCACACACTGGCCTTCAGGTGCCAGTAAGTGTGATCGCTCCGAATTGTGCCTGGGCATGATATGCTGAATCGCAATTGGACATGCTTGAAGAGGTGAAGGTAAAATTCTTCTTACGTGCAGCAGGAGAAGCCGAAAATCAGTTCGTCACATCATCAGTACATTTATTATAAGGCGTATTAGGGCTGTGTGTCAGCTTGCACAAAATGAAACCAAAGAAAGGCACAAAAGTATGTGATTACCCGGTCACATATATACAACCATGAAGTGTGCTGTGCTGTGCGAGTGCCAGAGTGCGTTTCGGGGAACCCAGTGTGAGCAGGAGCAAGCGGGGAAGCCATTAATGTTGCTTATACTATGATAGTAACATTCAATAACACAATTAGAGTTCTTTATATGATCACCTAGACCACCAGAGTTTTGACAGGGCTGTGTGGAGAATGTGTTAAAGCTTATCTGTTACCACTAAAACTGCATACAGATGTGTACCTACCTTGTATCTCTTCTTGCAGCCTGGCACTGGACAGGCAAAAGGTTTCTCGTCTCCTCCATTCATGCACATGGAGCTCAGGATGGACTCTGAGCTGATAGCGCTCTCTGTAGTCCACGACTCATCACTGTCCGAGTCCTCATATTCAACCTCTTCTTCATCACATTCACTACCTGATGAAGGATCGTACAATGGCATCAGCACTACACAATTACTATATCACCATTACCCCTGTACTTTTCCCTTTTCAAACATAAAGAGACTCATGGCAATATTAATATTTATACTGGTACCTCCATCCGATCAGTGAATGCCTTTGGATGCACTTAATAATCCGATCGCAGTCAAATGTACACAGCATACTCCTATCTAGAAATCCACATTAGGTCATATGATAAAGACAGCTGGATTTTAGTTCTCAGTGTATTTATACCAATTACCCAATTTCAATCAGTTTTATCAGTCTTCCCATTTGCACAAAGCAGCTGGTGAAAGAAAAACATTTGCCAGGTCCACTCATTAGCGGGTTTACATACATAGACCTGGTGCAGGATTCTGTCACGGAATCTGGCAACCCTGGAATTAAACGCAGCAACTGATAAATGGCTATCAAACACTTTGTGGAGACTGAAACAGAGTATACACTCGAGAAAATTAAGAATTTGATTACTTAATATTAAAGTTTGAAGTTTATATCAGTTCATCTCTGTGAGATTATTGGCTGGTTGCAAAGTGGAAATCCATTTCCCGTTATCTGATTACTCAAATGCATGTAAACTCTGATCAGATTACTGACAAAATGTGATTTTCTGCAGTTATTGGATTACTAAGTGCATGTAAACACACTCAATGTCAGTTCACTTTGACAACCAAGGTCTTAAAAATTCTAATAAATTCTAATAGGAAATGCAAATTTGTCTTGTAACTCTGGACGTTGCGGCCATAAGCAGACTCCAAATGGCAATGACACTGTACAGCACTGCCTGAAGTATGATGTTATAGTACACAGTACTGTACTGAACTCTAATATTTTACTTATAATTATAACACTTTACATTTACATTATTTAGCAGACGCCCTTATCCAGAGTGACTTACAATTGGTACAGTCTTACAATCCAAGCAATTATTGGTTAAGGGCCTTGCTCAAGGACCCAACAGTGGCAGCTTGGCAGACGTGGGATTTGAACCCTGGACCCATAGTCCAGTACCTTAACCACTAGGCTACCACAGTCCCCATTATATGTGGATATGGGCAAACGTTTTGTCTACATGCAAATCATTTAGCAGACACTCTTATCCAGAGTGACTTACAATTGATACATTCTTACAATCCAAGTTGTGGGTTAAGGGCCTTGCTCAAGGACTCAGCAGTGGCGGAGGTGGTATTTAACCACTAGGCCACCATAGATTCATACGTCAATTGTGTTATCTGAATTGCAATTGATTTATGTACTGTTACGCCATCCGACATGGCAGCGCGTTGTCATTATTAAAATGCTAAAATTATTATTGTTTTGCAGCACTCTAGTGCACTGCATTTTGATCCTTCTGCCCAGCTGGTCACACAAGCCAATCAATGCTGCGGATCCACAAGTAGAGGCAGGAGTTAAAAAGCAGAAGTCTAACATTCAGTCGAAAGCTCACTAGCTTACCAGTTGAGTGGTTCAGCTTACATTTGGAGTAAAGTTTGGAGGTTTTTGTGCAAGGTACTTGTGTTTGTGTACATGATTTTTCACTGCTTAATTGTAGCAAGCAGTGAATTGTCTTCGTAAGTATATGTGCCGGTCCTCTTGTAAACAGTACTCCTTTACTTATCCCCCTATAACCTGTATATTCTCTCTCATCTATAACTATATAAACTTGTTCACATTCAGTCACTGAATCTCTGTTTAATCTGGCTTGGTCGTCTTTTGGCTTCCGTCAAACAAAAGTTTCAGTCTTCAATCACTCCATGTTTTCAGCAGTATCTCTGATGCATTTACCTATCATTTGCACATTACATTACAGTAGGGTAAAATACTATGTGACTACAGTAATGTCTGGTCAATGTCCATTTCGGTCAATGCGAACGTTTATCTTCAATATGTTGCCTATATTTTAGCATGCATTCTGAGGAGTTTAGGCAATTATTTGACTCAGTGATTGCTGACATCAGGCTGTAATCAGCAGTGTCTTACAGATATTCATAGAAGACAAGGACAATCATTAGCATTCATGTTTTAACCTATCAATTTTGGTGGACAAAGCCCAACAGCAAGATCCTTGCAAGATGTTCCATGTATATCATTGTTAACATATAATTGTGGTTGATAAATAAATAAAGTTAGCACTCAGTTTGTTTAATATTCAGCAGGTACATCAAATGTTCAAAATCGTATTTTAGTAAAACATGTTAGTTTTTGGGTTTGTGCAAGAGCAAATATATTTCAATTGGGATTTTGCATGTCTCAAAGCAGGTTTCAAAGATCAAGGGACTAATTTTCCATCACCTTTCTAGAAGGGTACAAGAACAGAAAATAACGTGGGTTGGACAAAGCATGGTTGATGTCAACCATGAGTTTAGTTTGGTACGGTATATTTCAAGTTACAAAGTCTCCCAGGAGACTCCAGATGAGTCAAACCTAACAAGCTGACAGGTCAAAGATAAGTAATTAAGATAAGTACAGTGGTACCTTGGTTAATTCGTCCCAGAAGCATTGTCAATAACTGAAAACGATGAGTACCAAGCTAATTTTTCTCATAAGGAATAATGTACAGTATATTGAATGAATCCGTTCCAGACCCCCAGAAAATCCACACACTAGGCATTATATGCATTAATGGAGTTATACTGTACAGGTGCTCCCTGATTCACAAAGGGGAAATGTTCCAACAAATCCATCACAAGTTAAATGTAACATGAACTGAGGAGTTTAACAAGTGTTTGGTAGAGTGGTCTATACTGTATCATAGCGGAGATATGGAAAGGATACTATGACAAATAATGATAAGTACGTTAATGCTTAAAACACTTACATTAACCTACAGTTGGCAAAATAATAACACAAAGCTTATTTTATAATAAAATGTTAAAAATCATGTCATTTAGTGAGTAATGGATTGAAAGTGAAAAGTATAAGCAACTGATGAACTCCGGTCCCCAGCACAGCTGCTAAGCTACCTGCAACATGTGTTCTGGAGCATTCAATTCCTGTTTTACTTTCGGTTGGCTCTTATAAACTAACCTTTTTAGGATCTATGGGGACTTATTTGCAATAAGAATACTGTACTGTAAAAATAAAGAAAAACACAGCGGAGAGCTTCACTGAGAGCTACTGTGAACCTGAATCACCGTGTACTGAATAGTGACTCGTGAATTATGAATCGTGAATCGAGTTTCGACCGAGATGAGTCTCGTGGGTCAAGTCATACAAGTTTAAGCAAGTGCGCCACATAGTGAGCAAACCATGAGAACCGAGACCAATGTTTCTAGTCAAAATGAGTCAAGAACCAAAGTCAACGGGTTCAGAGGTGGTCGAGAACCGAGGTATCACCATAATTAGCTTTTTGTCATCTTTCTTCCCCTGTATCTTGCTACCATTTACCATTTACAGCATTTAGCAGACGCCCTTATCCAGAGCAACTTACAACTGATACAGTCTTACAATCCAAGTACTTGTGGGTTAAGGGTCTTGCTCAAGAACCCAACAGTGGCAGATTAGCAGAGGTGGGATTTGAACCCTGGACCTTCTGGTCCATAGTCCAGTACCTTACCCGCTTGCTATTATACTGTATTTATTGAAATCAATCATTCTCACCTCACCATATTTGTGATTTGTGTTTATGTATACTGTTCATTAATTTATTTCTGTCCAGTTTTCCTTGTTTACCTTCATCTCCTTTGCAAAATTGTGAAAGTGATTACCAGTTTTGATATCAGCTTGTTTAAAACCAAAATAGGTGTTTTTCATTTCTGACTTATAGTAAATCTGTTTTTGATTATTAATCTCACACACACACACACTGAACCTAACAAACAGAGTTGGTACCTGTGGGTGTGCTACTGCGGAAGGAAGACGAAGGTGTGATGGGAGGAGTCACAGGTGGGGTCAAACTGCCATTGCTATGACGAGGGGGTGTGGACGTGCTGTTCCGGGACACACTTCCAGTGACTGACAGAGAGAGTTTAGGTTGCACTTTTTTCTTTTGATTCTCTTGCTCCCTGCGGGCCGCTTCCGTCATGAATCTGCAAACACACATACACAATCACCTTATATGCTGTAACACAACAACAACCACCCATTAGTGGGGGAGCATGGTGGCGCAAGTGGTTAGCTTGGTCACCACACAACCCCCAGAGATCCCCGGTTCGATCCTTACCCAGGACTCCAACTCTGTGGAGTTGCCATATCCTCCCCGTGTCTATGTGTGCTTGCTCCAGCTTCCTCCCACATTCTGAAAGCTAACTAGTTGCTCTAAGTTGGCCCAGGATGAATATGCATTGATATAACAATGCTCCTGTTACAAATAGCCACTGATGCTGATGTGACAAGAAATAAATAATTCTAGCTTTTTAATTCCATTTATCAGTTGGACTAGACAATGGATCTTTTCTTCTGTATTTGTCTCTCATAAATGTGTATTTGTGCCAGACAGACATTTTGACTGATTACATACCTATTGATAAAATACTGTTGTCTGTCTAATGCCTGTCCTTATACAAGACCGCAAATACCCCAAAATGCTAAAAGCTATTTATTGCTAAGTGACTTCCTAATATACTTTTTTTATTGGCAGACATTTTTAGGAAAGCATTTCTTTAAATTCTTTTCTTTTCACACACACACACACACACACACACACACACACACAGTCAAGGTTATCTTTCTATAACTGTGAGGATTTTCTGTTGACATAATATTACTGTAACTAATTAATACTACACTTCCACCTCAATTAACCTCAGTAACCTAAAGCAAATCATGTCAATCAATATCAAAATCAATGTCTTTTTTTTTTTTTATTGCAGTATTGGCAACACCCCACCCCCTGACCCCCAACACATGCATTTCTCACCTGTTAATGTAACTTAGGGCGACATATGTGGGCTGCTGCAGCTCCTGTTTCTCCAGCACTCTAGGATCCGTGTCTATCATGAGAGGAGAAGAAGAAGGAAAAAACTTGGGCAAATGGTTGATGTACAGTTATAAGGGCTGTTACATTTGAAATTAATTGGTTTAGCCAGATCCTAATGTAAGTTCAGTCATAAATGTGTCCCCTTCAGCAGACACAAATAATTGGTTTAGTGAGATCTTACTGAAACGTTTAGCCATAAATGCGTCCCCCTAAGCAGACACACCACACACAAAATTAAACATTCCTTTCCATACTGCTAGAAACTGCAGGCAACTTCCACTGCCTGAGGCACACTAAACTTCAAACACGCTTAAGCTGTGCTGTGGTGTGTGTGTGTGTGTGTGTGTGTGTGTGTGTGTGTGTGTGTGTACACATGGCTTTTACGGCTACTACATCTTGTGTGCACAGACTGTCATCACGCGGTCCCACGTGGAACTTACCGTAACATAGACACACAAATACACTTTTATGCAGGCACACACAAATACACATTTTCATAACGTTCTTACACTTGCTACTTTATATAAGCTGCTTAGTGACCAGAGAGGGGGCATCTCTTTTCCTCCCTCCCTCTCTCCACTTTTATATCTCTCCGTCCTCGCCTCTCCCCCTCTCTTCGTTCCTGCCTCGTTTGCTCTGTTTCATACATAAAGCGCACCGGGTTATAAGACGCATGAAATGAAACAAAACTCTTAAGTTCCCCGCGGAAGCTCAGTTTGGTCTTTACCTGGCGCAGGGCGTCTTCTTGCTTCCTCCACTTCCGTACCATTGATTCGTTAATGTTGAATTCTCTCGCAGCTGCTCTATGTCCATGTTGTACTGTGTGACTGATAGCGTTGTGTTTGAAATCCGCTTCGAAAATAAATGAATGAATGCACGTACCCTAATGCTGAAGCACATACCGTTTCCTGACTACGGTGGCCGTACGCTTCGTAACCTACCAAAGACCGTGCTAAAACATTTTGACAGATTTATGAGCACCGTGTACCATCTACAATCAGTTCTAGGTCAGAAGGCTCAACCAGAATTAATTCATACATTAGACGCACCGCATTTAAAGGCGCACTGTCGATTTTTGAGAAAATTTAAGGATTTTATGTGCGCCTTATGGTCCGAAAAATACGGTAATTCTGTTTTCCCACCATCTTTTTCTTCAGTTTTTACAGTTTTTTTAATTTGTTTGGCTCAGATGCTTAATGCTTTTATCCTGCCTATTTTATAAGTGCTATATTATAGCTGAAATATAAAAGTAAATATGTGTAAATGTGTAACATGAAATTGCTAACAGTGCTTTTGCTGTAAAGAGGAGCATTTGTGTCAGTTGCCTCTTCATTACTGTGATGTGTTTGAGAATTAAAGTCAGAACACTTTTTGAAATATTTGATAGATCCTGCCATATGCCAGCAGCCATCAATTGTTCAACAGAACAAAACCTTCATTCTGGTTTCAACTAAGTAGCAATTTCGACCCATGTTACTCCTCTTCTTACCAATAATAAAGTTGTGAACATTAAAATCAGTCGACTGAATATTGCACCCAGAAACAGAATATAGCACTGTATCTACTCTCTGCATTTTGAAACTCACCCAGTCTAATGATATGACAATTATGAAGAATAAAGCATCACCTCCACATGACCCACATGTCTGTTAGAATAAACAATGTGTTTATTGTAGGTGTAACTATTTATCTGAGTATTTTAGGACATTGGCGTCAGCCTAATTTATGCATTTTGAGCTCTGGCTATTTAAATAAGACTACTATAACTGTTAGTCTTTAAGAACACCTCTGACAGCAAATGAGTGCCACTTCCATCGGCCCACATACTGGCGTGAAAAACAGCTTTGAATTCAACCGAATATGGCTGTCAGTACACGCCAGAACTGCACCCAGTATTAACAGGGCCTATTTTCAGAATTAGCAGGGAACTGGCAAGCCTGCACCCTGAATAGCGATGCCAGTACATCACAGGACTTTGTAAGGCTTACTGTTGTAATCGTGCCTGTATGATGCCTGACCTGGCTGGAAGGCACCACTGGGATTCAAACCATTATTAGTAGTAATCTTTGTGTTTTTTATTTCCTCTTTTAATTATTCATTCATTCGTTTGTTTTCTAATCTGCTTAATCCTAGTCAGGGTCGTGGAAAAGCCGAGGCCAAGCCAGCAGCACAGGGTGCAAGGCAGGAACCACCCAAACAGGGCACCAATCCATATTAGGGCACTTACACTCACACACTACGAGCACTTTAGAGACACCAATTTACCTATCATGTCTTTGGAATGTGGGAGGAAACCAGAGTGCCTGGAGTAAACCCATGGAGACACGGGGAGGGCAGGCAAACTCCAGGGTCCGGATCGAACCAGGGATCTTGGAGCTGTGAGGCGTGCTGCCCTATTTTATATTATTATTATTATTATTATTATTATTATTATTATTATTATAATTAGAGACCCCAAAAAAGTACACTGCCGAAAGCAAAGAATATTTTAAATTAAAAAACAATTACAGAAATCCATAATTAAATCATCCTGGCAAACAACTGTGATTTCATCACCAATATTGAGCATCTCTGCAACACATCACTTTTACAATACATTTAATACTACTTATTTTTATTTCAGCACTTTCACCCATGCAGACATGTTTTATGTTATTGCAATCGAGCACTTAATTGTCTCAGAACCCACATATTCCTCTTGGCTACAAAAGAAACTATAACAGAATCTATAAATGCCATCTGAGTGATTTCTCATAATCCCTTATTTTATGAGACGACCATAAAAAGGCTCAATTGTATGGCTGAATCAATACAGTACATAATGTTTTTTTTTATTGTAAATGCCCTTTATAGCACAAGACTTTGCTTAATTATCTAAATATACTGAAGCTATTAAGATTTTCCAAAATCTTAAAATTCATCTGTATACTTTATTTTAGATAGTCACAATCAATTTTACTGGATTTCTGTATCTTTAAAAAAGGTTGAAAAATACTTGCTTGAAAGTAGAAGCTATATTTATATATAAATAAATATTCTGTAACAAGATTTCAAATAAAAGTTGCCACTTAGAAATGTCTTCCCAATATTCCCTACAAAAACCTTCAGTAAATTCAATGAAAATGTATTTAGTCTAAAGCAATAAAAACATTATTATTATTATTATTATTACTATTATTGCTATTTTACTCATGTGTCATAATAACTGACACATCTAAAAATTCAAATAAAAAATTGCTAGTTCTGGTTCTAAAATGTGATTGGCTGAGCGATCCCCGAAGCCGTTGTATAACCGTCAGTATACGCACACTATGATCACGTCACATTCTGTATTAACGTAGTTTTAAACAGATAAAACCAGTACACTGGGCAGTTTGTTTCCAACACATTGTAAATATAAAGTTTTTAGGTCAGTTTTGATTTAGTCAGTAGATTATCAGTGGGCAAATAGTGTATAGAGCTGGACAGAATTAAAGAGACAAAAATTTGAAGACGATATGCTGAGACTAACAAAATTTAATATTTTTTTTAATTAGAAAAGAGAACGGAATGTAAACTAACACATGAATTTGGAGTGCTGAGAAAAACATACCTTTTGATCTGAGTAAAACAAAGCTAATGCAGATTACCGTATTTTTCGGACCATAAGGCGCACTTAAAATCCTTTAATTTTCTCAAAAATCGACAGTGCGCCTTTAAATGCGGTGCGTCTAATGTATGAATTAATTCTGGTTGAGCCTTCTGACCTAGAACCGATTGTAGATGGTACACGGCGCTCATAAATCTGTCAAAATGTTTTAGCACGGCCTTGGTAAGTTACGAAGCTTACGGCCACCGTAGTGCGCAGCATCGCGGAGTAATACGGTATGTGCTTCAGCATAGGGTACGTGCATTCAGTCATTTATTTTCGAAGCGGATTTTCAAAACACAACACTATCAGTCACGCAGTACAACATGGTCATAGAGCAGCTGTGAGAGAATTCAACATTAACAAATCAATGGTACGGAAGTGGAGGAAGCAAGAAGACGCCCTGCGCCAGGTAAAGACCAAACTGAGCTTCCGACGGAACTTAAGTGTTTTGTTTCATTTCATGCGCCTTATAACCCGGTGCGCTTTATGTATGAAAATATACCCGTTAGCAGCCGATCATTGATATCGCGTCTCATAATCCGGTGCGCTTTATAGTCCGGAAAATACGGTATTCACAAATGTTATGCCACAGACAGAACAGAAAGAGCAAATCCTAAATTCAGCAGCTTGTTTGCTGAATGAATAATGAATGCTACCAGTGCTATGTGAAACCACTGAGGTTTGTAATCAAATTGAATTAGATTTATAAAAGCAATATATATTACAATTATTTTATTATGAGTAAGCGTGTTCCAAATTACATTGTTAACACCAATAACCCTGATAATATCATTGTAACATCAGGACTCTTTTGCTTTACAAAGCACCTGAAGGTGTAAAATACCAATCTGAATGGCAGTAATATCATTCACAAACAGGATTCTGTATTGAGGAGTGTTATCAGTGCTTTTCATTATCACATTTCATCAAACATTACAGGAAAAGACTCGGTGCCATTATGTAGGTAAAGGGAGCCTGAGCAAAGTGACAAATGCAGGGGTGGCAATAACTAAAGCACTGGTTTGCTTTTTATTTTCTTAACATTTCTTGGCTATTTTTAAACATCTGATTTCTCTCATGTTGTTAGTGTGAGTTCAAGCTAATTATCCACAAATACATATTAACCCACGTTTAGCAAGGGTATCAACAATTCTGACTGCATATTTCCTGCAAATCCAATAAAATGTACAAAAATGAGCAACAAAGTATTTGATACTAAAATCTAATTTGTACACAATAAACTGCAAAGGTTTGCATGACACTACAATACAAACAGATTAAATTATGCTTCCTTGTCTCATGTGCTATCATTCTACAAAACAATGGTAATGTACGTTAATGTAGTTCGAGCAAATAAAAACTCCAAGTGTTTGCTATTTTCTAATAACTCATTTCTAAGCCACTTCTTTGGTTTTGTATCTGATTCCAACCTCTACACAGCTTTTTGGATTCTCTCAGCTGCAATAAAAGTCCCGACATCTGTTCCAAATCTGCCAGTTTTATTGGTCAGTGAATGCAGATTGTTGGAATATTTTATAATTGTACTAGGCGTCAAATTCTACTTTCTTTAATTCAGGTTTGTACAGCAAGAGAGTAAAACTGTATAAATCAGTAATAATGACTTTCAATAAATATAAATGTGTGTGTGTGTGTGTGTGTGTGTGTTTACTAAAATAATTCTTCTACATACTGTAGAGGTGTGTATGTGTGTACTTTAAGTTGTACATACACATGTGCCGGGAGTAAAGTGGTGCAGAAGGCACAGTTAATGCTTTGCTAATTTTATTATTTCCTTTTCCATATGAAATAGAAGCACACAGTAAAAAACAGGCCAAAACAGCACCCACCCCCCACCACACACGCACAGACTCCAGTTTGCACAACAATCATTTGCAGGCTTTACTTCTAGCAGTGGCAGTGCAGTGTGCTGTTTCTGCTGAAGCAGCTTATGGTTGTGATACTGTGCTTTAATGAGCCATGAACTACATTAAACACCTGCCATTCATTTATGAAGGTCTAATAGCACACTGCACTCAACAGACACCTCTCCTATAAACAGGCTCTATATTCATTAATTGTACCTCCTATCAAACTTCACTGAGCATTATACTGCAGTGCAGGAGTACTTTCTCTGGATCAGGTACCTCTAGTTGCCTTTCCAACCGCCTATAAAGCCCTTAAAAGACTCTGTTCCAATACTCTTTAAAACACTCGTTGATTGTTTCCCCAAACTAGTTCCTACTGCATTGCTTATTTTCCTGTTGTACTGCCTGTATGGCTAATGATGTATGGGAAGCTTTCACAATCCAGTGTGTCATTATGCTCCAATCCTCACACACTTATCACAAAACACAGTGTTTGGTTACATAATATAAATTCTATGAAAAACTGATTCGCGGATTTCCTTTTTATTTTATATTTGCTTACCAAGACACATTTTAACACATTTTAACAGTGTTAGGGGCATTAGGAATGAGATCATCAGAGGGACAGCACAGGTTGGAAAATTGGGAGACAAAATTCGAGAGGGAAGACTGAGATGTGCAGAGGAGGGATAGTGGATATATTGGTAGGAGGATGTTGG
>JAJAGP010001981.1:12334-143758 GCA_025084515.1 Ancistrus triradiatus
CATAAATCTGTCAAAAAGTTTTAGCACGGCCTTGGTAAGTTATGAAGCTTACGGCCACCGTAGTGCGCAGCATCGCGGAGTAATACGGTATGTGCTTCACCATTACGGTGTGTGCATTCAGTCATTTATTTTCGAAGCGGATTTCAAACACAACGCTATCAGTCACGCAGTACAACATGGACATAGAGCAGCTGTGAGAGAATTCAGCATTAACGAATCAATGGTACGGAAGTGGAGGAAGCAAGAAGACGCCCTGCGCCAGGTGAAGACCAAACTGAGCTTCCGACGGAACTTAAGAGTTTTGTTTCATTTCATGCACCTTATAACCCGGTGCGCTTTATGTATGAAAATAGATCCGTTAGCAGCCGATCACTGATATTGCGTCTTATAACCCGGTGCGCTTTATGGTCCGAAAAATACGGTAGTTTAAAAAGTGATCACTGATATGAAAAAACCTGGAGGACAAATCGACACTTTGAACTGTTTGTCATGTTTCTCAAGTATCAGTCCACACTATCCTGCTGAAAGAGGCCACTGGCATTTAGGATTGGATACTGGAAAGGAATTCACGATACGATTATATCACGATACACTGAAATACAGTGCATATTGCAATAAATTTCACTGAAAATATAAAAACAGCTGAATTACAAGATATGATGTACAATCTGAGTCATCTTAATACAACACATTACACTGATAATTCAGCAGACACATTGAGTCAAAACACTGTACTGCGACATCTACAGGAGTGGAGACTGTAGTATACACCCCATTTAAAATGTGTTTTTTCTTCCTTCAAAAAATCGATATTTTGAGCTGAAAATCGATGTCATATATATCACAAAAATAAATATCGCAATATATTGCTGTATACATTTTTTAACACAGCCCTACTGCCATTAGAGAATACCGTTGCCATGAAGGGATGTAGTTGGTGTTCAACAATATTTAGGCAGCCAATACCTAAAACTAAACTAACATCGAGGCTTCCCAGCAGAACATTGCCCAGACTATCAATGTTATTCGCTTCCCCCTGTTAGTGATTTTATTATTATGGCTGATCACTGTACGTGGGATTCAGTATATTTAGACATTCGTGTCCAATTTATTTTTTATGGCAAATGTCTTTATTTAAATTTATTTATTTGGTTTAACCATCGTTCACTGACATGTTGGTCTATTATCACTTCAGTAAATGGCTAACCAGAAAACACTCTGTGCATTTCAACAGCCAGCAAAAATGATTGGCCGGCCACACACTGAAACATACAGCTGCACTGCCCTTTGAGTAGATTGTAACTGAGCTGTAGTAGAAAAAAGCACACAGCCTGGTAAAGAAGTGAAGATATTCTGTATATGCTTTTGGGGCCTCAACTAGAAGAGATGTCATGAAAATCAGTTCTGCCCCTAGATTTTTGACTGTCCACACTGAGTGCTCCAGTGGCAGGTCAACAGTAACCAGGATTTACTAACATCCACTTCCTAAACATGCATAGCCACATATATTTAATAAGCTTATTTATTTACACAAGCCACAAGGTCAATATTTGTTTGTTCTTATATTTAATTGAATAAATTCTAATTTGTTTAATGATCTGTTTACTGCAATCAAATGGCTTGATATGTACTGTTTGCTCATAATTTGTTAATTCTTGTGAAAACAAAAAAGTTGGTCCGTCTTTGTAAATATATTATACCTTTCTTTTTGATAACAGAAAATGTTTTCTAAACTGAATATAGAACAAGGCAAGCATATCTGTGATGCTCCCTAAGGCACATGAAACCATGTAATGAATTGGACATTTCTGATACTACAGATATAATAAAAACATTAATAAATAACCTTTAAATACATGATTACGTTCTGTCCTTGTTAAGAATGTTGGCATGCTATTATTGATTCACCGAGGGATCACTCTAATTTCATTAGGGCCTTTTGTGACCCACAACCACCCATGACTTCAGAGCATGTCGGTGTAGCTGAGGCTCACAAAAGGTCAGAGGTCACATGCATCTCAGGCTACATCCTGCATTAATTTTTTCTTCTTCAAAATTCAGTGTCAAGGCTTGACTGCGACGGCAGTGTTACACTGTAAAAACAAGCAACTTCCCCTCAGGATTTTCCGATGCATCTAACATGCACAAACATCTATTACCTGTTTCTAACCACTGGTAGTCATGGAATCAGTCTTCCCCGTGATATGCTCTCATGAACACAGTGACGCAAACTTGATAGCACTTGTTCACACCCAGGTTTATTGTGTAACATATCTGAAGTGCTTTCCCTCTTCATATCATGGTTCCAACAGTGGCCATATGTCTTGGCTGTAGTGTGTGATCAGGTCTCCTGCCGTAGTTTTGTCTCATTAGTAAATTGATTTGCTACATTAGAAAAATGTAGTAAAGTCAGTTTTACTTTTAAATATCTTACATATTACTCACATACTTTGATTTTAGGTGCTCAGGTGGCTTGGCGGTTTAAAATACTAGCCTATCACTTGCCTTCCAGCCATGTCGGGCTTTACAAGAATGCTCAATTGACTGTGTCTAAAGGAGGGGAGGCTCGTCAAAATTAATTTAAAATGAATAAATCCAATGCAAAATAGGTAAGCTATTCTCATCAGCTAAACAGCGTAATTCATCTAATTAAATACAGTGGTGCTCTCAAACATCTAAAGCATTGGCTAATGTTAATGTTCATGAGTCCACCATCAGTAGAACACTGAGCAACAATGATGTGCATGGCAGGGTTGCAAGGAGAAAGCCACTGCTCTCCAAAAAGAACATTGCTGCTCATCTGCAGTTTGCTAAAGATCACGAGGACAAGCCAGAAGGCTATTGGAAGAATGTTTTGTGGAACGGATGAGACCAAAATATAACTTTTTGGTTTTAAAAGAAAAGCGTTATGTTTGGAGAAAGGAAGACACTGCATTCCAGCCGCATAAGAACCTTATCCCATCTGTGAACACATGCTGGTGGTAGTATCATGGTTTGGGCCTGTTTTTTGCTGCATCTGGGGTTACTGGGGCCAGGGACGGCTTGCCCATCCATTGATGGAACAATGAATTCCTGAATTATATCAGAGAATTTTAAAGGGACAATGTCAGGACATCTGTCCATGAACTGAATCTCAAGAGAAGGTGGGTCATGCAGCCAGACAACGACCCTAAGCACACAAGTCGTTCTACCAAAGAATGGTTAAAGAAGAATAAAGTTAATGTTTTGGAATGGCCAAGTCAAAGTCCTGACCTTAATCCAATGGAAAGGTTGTGGAAGGACCTGAAGTGAGCAGTTAATGTGAGGAAACCCACCAACATCCCAGAGTTGAAGCTGTTCTGTACAGAGGAATGGGCTAAAATTCCTCCAAGCCGGTGTAATTATGTAATATGTAAAACTGGATCATTTTCCTCAATAAATAAATGACCAAGTATAACAATTTTGTGTCATTTGTTTAACTGGGTTCTCTTTAACTACTTTTAGGACTTCTACTACTTTTAGAAATCTGATGTTTTAAGTCATATTCATGCAGAAATATAGAAAAATCTAAAGCGTTCACAAACTTTCAAGCACCACTTTAAGTAAATCCCCATGCAGTTTTTGTGGCATTTATGTGACAAAATGAACTAAAAGCTATAATTAAGTGTAGGGCTGCGCGATGTAACACTATATATCGTTTGACGATAGAAAAATGTCTACCCTTTAATATTATGCTCTATTTCGGTGTGTGGCAAAATACATGCTGATGGTCCTTATGTTGTTTGGATGACAACACAAACAAACACAGAGGAGAGTGAATGCAACACAGAACAGGTAACTTTGAAAAGGAAAGACCAGCATGCACAAAACAAGGAGCTCTTACCTAAAACAGGAGCTACTTCGTTCACATGAACATGGTTTATGTATGAAAACTCTGACAGATCAGAAATGCGTACTTTGCAAGCCATGCAGCAGATCAGTTCCAACGGGCTCAAACACGGCTAACTTATTTTACCAGCAAAAATCATGTCTTAAAGATGCACCGATCAACCAGCAGGTGGCCAGCATTGGACTTTTAATGTGGTGAGCCATAACCGGAGGTCAGATCAGTCTCAAATAACTGATTCTTTGCCGGTCACATATAACTTAGCACTACAGCGAGAGCAACACAAACATAGACACATATAAAAAACACAGTACTTTTACTAACTCTATTTCAGAATTCACAGAAATCATGTGTGTAGCCTGCAGTGCTTTACATTTACAGCATTTAGCAGACACCCTTATCCAGAGCGACTTACAATTGATACAGTCTTACAATCCAAGCAATTGTGGGTTAAGGGCCTTGCTCAAGGACCCAACAGTGGCAGCTTGGCAGACGTGGGATTTGAACCCTGGACCTTCTGGTCCAGAGTCCAGTACCTTAACCGCTAGGCTACCACCGCATGGCTCAGAAACTCGCTGGTTTGTTAATGAGAAAGCTACTGACGCATGTTCATGTTCATGTTCAGTAAGTGTTCGATTTCGGTTGTGTAATGAGTGCTACTTAGTCAACTAAATAGTCTGTATTTGTATAGTGCAGTGCTAAAGCGGGGGAAGGGAGACTAATGAGTAGGGTTATTTCGGACACAGCGTAGACGCTCTTCACAGCGTGCTGTGTGCAATACATGCATAACAAATATAAGCCGTAGCAGAACAACTCTGAAAGTGTTCAGAACAACTAATTTAAGAAAGAGGTTTAAAACAGCATCATGCCATTGAAAGTGTGGAATTTAACAAACCAACAAAGGCAAAGAGGTTAAAGCTAAAGCTATCAAGGGCGCAGAGCCAGGAACAAACCAGTAGTTATCTTTAGCAATTCAGAAGTTTTCATTAAAAGAAAAATGTATTAAAATTGTTTCTGTATGCTGTCATTTACAATTCTTAGAAAGACAGAAAATCGGAATCTGACAGTTATATGTTAAAAATAAAATCAGAATCGGCCAAGAAAATGGCAATCGCAATTTCTATTAAACATAATTTAATTAACAATTTGCAAGAAATTTCTAAATAAAAGGGGAAGTATAAGATATGAGAAAGTCCATTTTGTTTGTTGTCATTTTATTTAAAAAAATTATTCACTGAATTTACAGTGCAATAACATATGTATCGTTATCGCGATATGACACTCTGATTATATCGCACAGCCCTAATTAAGTGTATCCCAAGCTACACTAGTCAAAACCCCTTTCACAATCAGATCCTGAGTAATTGCGAGCTCATCCTGAACATTAATATCCTCACCATCACCCACACAGCTCTAACAAAGCATTTTACATGGTTGTTCCCCTCACTCATAATAAGCTGTTTTGCAAAATGTCACATAAATCCCCACATACAATGAATTGGAAGGGGAATATCTGAGTTTGTTTTTAGTTGCATCATCTCTTTTCTTAAACGTCTCTACATCTGAGTGATTAGTGAGTGATTCACATTATGGGACTGTAGCATTCAAAGAAATACATTAATATCTGTACAAACTCACCAAAAGTCCCTTCATTTTTAAATCATCACCTTACTTTGCAGACACTTTTCCTGTTAATAGAATTCGTTCAACTTGCCAAGATGAGCTAAATTGACTGTCTGCTCCCACATGAAGACTTACATGTTTTTATTATTATGCACGGTAGGCTAACCCTACGTGATCAGTCCCTTTAACTTCCTTGGTGATGAGTAGGCCAGCATGTGTCAGTGCTGACTGAATCGCTGACGGCGCTTGAAACATGCTGTGGCACTATGCAGCGTGACCTAAGACCATGAGTTTATACTCATGAACCAAGTTGTGAACACAGAATTCACAAGTGAATGTTTATTACCTGACATTCCTGTTATACTGGTTTTATAAATATTTAGGGTGGAGGGCTGTTACAGGAAATCAATTGAGCCAACAATCCGCACTGTGAGCTAAGAACCACACATTAGGTGATAATGGGAGTTTTGTATGTGTTATTATGTAAACACATTTCAAAATCTGACATTATGCTCCTTTATAATTAAACATCCTAGCAGAGGCCTAAATATAATCAATAGCCTTATGCAAGTAGCTGCAAGAGTTGATCCTTAAGAAAGCAAGTTATCATTCATATTAAATGCTCAGGGGATTTTTTTTTACCTTCCAAAGACCCTTTTAACTGTGATTTTCTAAAATCAGGCTACTCTTATATTGTTGCTCTGTGTTTAGAGTAAATCATATGTATAAACTGAAGCAAATCAAAATTGGTAAATATAGCATCCAAGCAACCAATGGTCAGTATTTACAGCATTTTTTATTTACAGCATTTAGCAGACACCCTTATCCAGAGCGACTTACAATTGGTACAATCTTACAATCCAAGCAATTGTGGGTTAAGGGTCTTGCTCAAGGACCCAACAGTGGCATCTTGGCAGAAGTGGGATTTGAACCCTGGACCTTCTGGTCCATAGTCCAGTACCTTACTCGCTAGGCTACCACCGTCCCTACCAATAAATTTCATGTTGGTAGAGAGCAGAATTTAATCGTAAGAGCTGACTCAGGATGAGTCGGTCTGGAAAGAACTTGCTCAGGATATGGGATAGTTTTAGGCTATAGCCAAAATGCTCTTGATATCAACCTCAAATCAGCCAGTTCTACTCTGTGATGCAATACCAGTGCCACACCCTGAGTACTCTGTGCAGTGTTTCTCACTGAATCCTTGAGTATCTATGAGATTTGTGGCTAGCTGCATCTTGTCACCTTGAACATGAATCCCTGGGATACACACAAGTCCCACCCAATCCTAGTCAGGTCTGAGTGTAAGCTTGGCACTGATGGAATATAAACGTAAATAAACATGTACCTCGCTGGCTGCACACAACCAAGAAGGAATGAGTCCACTTGAAGAAACACTAATTTCCAGAACAAGCAATGCACCTTTTAAGCACTTTAAACCTTTAAGTAGGTAAATCCAGTGCAGCGCTACTAGTAGGAAGTCACAGTGGTCCAATGACCGGCTCTCAGCACTTCTAGGTATATGTAGGTCAAGCTGGAATGACACCTAAACATTGAAGTGTGGAACACAGACTGTAACGTAATTCCTACTTATGCACATAGTTAATGCTAAGAACATCAATATTCATGAAAATAAATAAAATAAAAAACATGTAAACTAATCATCAAAGTGTGACATAAATAATACTTGTGGCGTTAAAAATACACATGCTAAACCTGCTAACATGCTAACTGTTCATTTGAGCTGCAGTTTACGACTGCAATATCCGAGGTTAAAAATCAGATTTTTATTTTCTATTATAATTTGTAATTGTTAAGACGTCAGTCGTCAAAGTGAATGGCTGTTGATCAGAGAGTTATTACCCGAATTAGAAAACAGACAAGTGTTAGTCCTTCTTAGAATGGACGATTGGTGAGTGTATCATATGCTCAACACTGTATCTAAATTCCAGACAACGATGACAGTATTGACACCTATCTGAAGGACATGAAGTCATTAATACTCAATCAGTAGGTTCTTAACACTGCTGATCAGTAGCCCTCCACAAGCCTTGCTCTTTCATGCTAGATGCTCTAACACATACATTTGGACATAAAGATTTTGGTCGTTTTCAGAGTTGTTCAGGTCTATGTCTGCCCATTTATCCTGTATCCAACACCTCAACTGTTTGAACAGACTGTTCACTTACAATCTAATACAGTGGGGCAAAAAAGTATTTAGTCAGCCACTGATTGTGCAAGTTCTCCTACTTAGAAAGATGAGAGAGGTCTGTAATTTTCATCATAGGTACACTTCAACTATGAGAGACAAAATGAGAAAAGAAAATTGTATGGATTTTTAAAGAACTTAATTGTAAATCATAGTGGAAAATAAGCATTTGGTCACCCACAAGCAGTAGCCAGTCTCCAGACCTCAACCCCATAGAAAATTTGTGGAGGGAGTTGAAAGTCCATGTTGCCCCAAAACATCACTGCTCTAGAGGAGATCTGCATGGAGGAATGGGCCAAAATACCAGCTACAAACATGTGTGTACAAACATGGTGAAGGTTATGTTATGTTACAAAGTATTCAGTATTGAGATTAACTTTTGTTATTGACTAAATACTTATTTTCCACCATAATCTACAATTAAATTCTTTAAAAATCCTACAATGTGATTTCCTGGATTTTTTTCTCATTTTGTCTCTCATAGCTGAAGTGTACCTATGATGAAAATTACAGACCTCTCTCATCTTTCTAAGTAGTAGAACTTGCACAATCAGTGACTGACTAAATACTTTTTGCCCCACTGTATATGTAGGCTTTAATTACTAAAGGGTTAATTACTAATCTGCAATCTGCAACGTCTTAAAAACAGAGCATAAAAGAGAGAGGTGCCTATTTTTGGCTGAAGTATTTTCGCTCCGGTAAGACATCCCCCGAATTCAGTGGGTTAATCATTACTCTGAATCAGTCTGCAGAGTTACTGCGTTCATAATGTGGTTCTTCTTTTGCATCGCCAATCTCGCTTTATAATCCAGTTCTGTGTTCTGTTCTTTAATCTGACGGAGCCTTTCCCAGCTGTTAACAGACTGTTTCTAGGCTGTGATGTACATTATGTTACCTGGCTAGCAAGCTTTACCCAGCATGCTGTTCGGTGATGAAGTTCTACTCAGAACTCACCAGCATTTGTAGCGGCGAAAAATATTATATAATTTGCTGCCTATTTGTTAGAGCTGTGTTTCTGCTATGGAGGTATGAAAAATGCATACCGTAGAGGACATTAACACAGTCGAACTGATATACCGCCCATCTAAGGAAAACACTTTGCTTTACAGAAGCTAAATGATATCTCTGCTCATCGATTGTAAACGTATTTAGATAACTGTGTTTGTGAGCAAATCAAATATCTTAGCTTAGAAATCATGCACAAGTCATTGCCTTGCTGTCTGATGGAGACACACAGACACATAAACACACATACACAGCAACGAATAATGCAGGGGTGGGAAACTTTATACACAAAGGGCCAGTTTATCTTCAGGTTTTAATGCCATTCAAGCAGGAGCTAATCAGTTGTTTGACCAATAGGACCAACTGAATAAACATCATGTATAGCACCTGCTTGGTTAGAATAATACCTGCATTCACACCAGTACTTAAGGACATGTTTTGCCATCCCTGGGACAAAGGCTTTAGGTTTTTAGCCTATTTAAAGGTGAGTCTCTTGATAAGACTTATAAGCTGGTTTATGTATGTGACTGCAGCTCAGCTAAGATTCTGCTTACATGCATGATGCAAAATTAAAGCCAGATAGTGCTGAACGATATGGTCAAAAGCTTGTATCACGGTATAAAAGATTGTACTGCTTTCACGGTATTATCACGGTATTTTTGTCTCGGTGAGGGGGAGATAATGGGCTTTTATTTATTAGTTTCACCAAATGCTGCTTTAAAAAAAGATAGCAGGGGCTGCTGGCTTGTGTCTGGTTCTGCGCTCTCATCAGCCTTAGCCTCTTTGACTTTGTTTGATTGTCAAATTCTGCATATTCAGCGGGGTTATGCTGGACTGTGGTAACCTTAAGGTTAAGGTACTGGACTCTGGCTCAGAAGGTCCAGGGTTCAAATCCCATCTCTGCCAAACTGCCACTGTTGGATCCTTGAGCAAGGCCCTTAACCCACAATTGCTTGGATTGTAAGATTGAATCAATTGTAAGTTGCTCTGGATAAGGGCATCTGCGAAATGCTGTAAATGTAATGTTATGCTGTTTAAAACGTCTTATTAAATCCGCTATTAAATCGGAGTTGATCCTTCACAGCTTATTTTCGCCATGTATGTAATTCAAGCAGCACACTGTAAAAGTTTAAATGCTGGAGACATGGTTGTGTCCCTAGTCCATCACCATGCGGTATTTAGGGAGACTATCTAATTGACTAGCTAAGTAGCACTCAAAACACAGACAAAACATACAGGGGAGCAAAAAAGTATTTAGTCAGTCACTGATTGTGCAAGTTCTCCTACTTAGAAAGATGAGAGAGGTCTGTAATTTTCATCATAGGTGCAGTTCAACTATGAGGGACAAAATGAGAAAAAAAATATCCAGGAAATCACATTGTAGGACTTTTAAAGAATTTAATTGTAAATCATAGCAGAAAACAAGTATTTGGTCACCCACAAAAAAGCAAGATTTCTGGCTCTCACAGACTTGTAACTTCTTCTTTACGAAGCTCTTCTGTCCTCCATTCGTTACCTGTATTGATGGCATCTGTTTGACCTCGTTATCTGTATAAAAGACACCTGTCCACAGCCTCAAAACAGTCAGACTCCAAACTCAACCATGGCCAAGACCAAAAGAGCTGGAGAAGGACACCAGGAAGAAAACTGTAGACCTGCACCAGGCTGGAAGAAGGGTGAATCTACAACCGGCAAGCGTTGGTGTGAATCAATCAAATGCGGGAGCAATTGTAAGAAAATGCGAAGACCTACAAGACCACTGATATTCTCCCCGATCTGGAGCCACACGCAAGAATCTCCATCCCATGGGGTTCAAAATGATCATGAGAATGCGTGAGCAAAAATCCCAGAAACTACACGGAGGGACCTGATGAATGACCTGCAGAAGCTGGGACCAGAGTAAACCGAGTAAACAAAGGCTACCATCAAGTAAACACCTAAGCCGCGAGGGACTCAGATCCTGCAGTGCCAGGCGTTTCGTCCCTGCTTAAAGCAGAAATGGCCAGGCCCCGTCTGAAGTTTGCAAGAGAGCATATGGATGATTCCAGAACAGAGGATTGGGAAAATCAGGTGGTCATATGAAACCCAAAATAGAACTTATTCGTAAAAAACTCACTCGCCTGTTTGGAGGAGGAAGAAAAGGAATGCTGAGTTGCACACCATACCTACTGGGGAAGCATGGGGGTTGGAACATCAGCTGGGGATGTTTTTCTGCAAAGGGGACAGGACAACTGATGGAACGAGACATGTATCGTTGAGATTTTAAGCAAAACCTCCTTCCATCAGTGGAGAGCATGAAGAGGAAGTGGCTGGGTCTTCCAGAATGACAATGGATCCCAAACACACTGCCGGGCGGCAACAAAGGAGGGCTCTGTTAAAAGCATTTTCCGGTCCTGGAGTTGCCTACCAGTCTCAGACCTCAATCCACAGAAAATTTGTGGTGGAGAGAGTTGAAAGTCCGTGTTGCCCCCAAAAAAAAATCATGCTCTAGAGTTTTTTTTTTTTTTGAGTCTGCATGGAGGAAGGGCAAAAATACCAGCTTACGTGTGTGCAAACTGGTGACGAATTACAGGAAATGTTTGATTTATGTCATTTGCCAACAAAGATTATGTTAACACAAGAAAAAAAATTTATTGACCAAATACTTATTTTCCACCATGATTTACAATTAAATTCTTTAAAAATCCTACAATGTGATTTCCTGGATTTTTTTTCTCATTTTGTCTCTCATAGTTGAAGTGTACCTATGATGAAAATTACAGACCTCTCTCATCTTTCTAAGTAGGAGAACTTGCACAATCAGTGGCTGACTAAATACTTTTTTGCCCCACTGTATAACGCTTCCTTCTCATCATGTCAGCAAACAAACCCTTACAAATGTCTCTTAAACAAACCCTTGAGTGCCTGAAACTTTGTATTATGAACTGACCTGAACTGAATTATGAATTAAAGTTAGTAAAAGCACTGTGCTGTTCATGTGTGGTTGACCGGCACAGAATCGGTTATATGAGACCGATCACACTAAAACCGACCGAATCCGTTATACATGTAAATAATGAAGGCCCCACAAAATTACACAAATTAGAATGCATGAAACAGTTGCCGAATATAAACAGGTCTTATTGTGCAATCTGCAATGCCTTAAAAACAGAGCTTAAAAGAGAGAGGTGTCTTTTTTTTTTGGCTGCATCCAGAGTTCATAATGTGGTTCTTCGTTTGCATTTCTTTTGCATTTCTCACTTGCTTTATAATTCATTTCTGTGTTCAGTTCTTCAATCTGAGCCTTTACCAACTGTTAACAGACTATTTCTAGGCTGTGGTGTAAATTATGCTACCTGGCTGACTAGCAAGCTTTACTCAGTATGCTGTTCAGTGAGTGTTCTGCTCAGTGCTCAGCAGCGCTTGTAGCGGCAAAATATATTCTATAATTTGCTGCCTATTTGGAGCTGTGTTTCTGCTATGCATGTATGGAGGCATATGAAAAATGCATACTGTACAGGAAATTAGCACCAGTATACTGCCCAGCCCTAATACCAGAGAAAAGTGTTTGCACTGTATCACTCACAGTATCCCTACCATCACTGTGGAAAGTGACATAAACATACTTAAATGACTTCAAGATAGTTAACTCTGTAGTCCGGTTCTGAAAGAGAAGGTCAAACTGTGACAGACTACCATAATTTCAGAAAAATTAGCTACAGAATCCTTAATTTTGGTAAATTCCCCTCTAGAGTGCTCGGGTGGTGCAGCTATGTGTGGACGATATGGCAAAAATATTATCACAATATTTAAAGACATTTTCACGATACACCATGTTTATCACGATACATGTTATCTCAAACAAAATGCACCAGTAGTGAAAATTTCTTAAAAACTACTATTCAATTATTGTACCATACTTAGGAAGTGATTTGCAGTTGGTCAATGTTCTTTAAGCACTATATGCTCAGAAACACATGTTGTCTATCACGATACAACAAAATTTATCGTGATACAACAAAATATATTGCCCAAACCTAGAAGCAGTGGCCTAAGATGTAAGCCCACCACTGTAGGAATCCCGGGCTGAGTTGAAAAGGTGCCTTCCAAACAAATATGGCATCACATACAGACATGATGGCTGTACCTGAATCCCATTTCAGGGGCTGCATCCTTCGAAGGCTGCATTTGAAGACCGATTGCGTCATAGCGGCGCGCCTAGGCTGTCCCATTTTGAAGGCTCCTTCGTATGCAGCTGACAAATGCAGCCTTCTTTTCCCTAAAAACAAAGGATACATCCCGATGTATCTTTCGCGACCTACAATATCCCGAGGTGCATTGCTCGTGAGAGGAACTTAGGGATATCGGAACGGTTGGCTGAGGAATATACATTATTTAAATGTACATATTTTTAAACGCGAATAGCTAAATGTTAAAAAGCAAAGTGCAACTTTTTTGTTTTGTTTTAGGGAGCAAGAAGCAAACGGAGACCTTTATTAAACTGCGAGGGGAAATGAATGTCAGCGCCTGTGGTGAAGCATCTCCTCTCCAAGAAATAAAAAACAAAAACAGCATAAAAACTAAGATCAAAATTTCTGGCTCCATTTTTATAAAATTTGTAGCTGTTTTGTGATACTAGTGCAGGTGGGAATAGCGCTGAAGAGTGAGGGCGGGAACAGTGGTTCTGTGACACTAACAGGAAATCCAAGGCAGGGTAGACCGTCTCATTTCGGTTCGACCTTCTCTACGGTCTATGCAGCCTTTGGAGGACACTCCTTCATAGACCGTATAGACCGTGTCCTTTGAAGGATGCAGCCCCTGAAATGGGATTCAGCTTGTGTTTGAGGGAGAGGAAATTGGTCCCCAAACACTGCAATCGTGACTACAATAGGGTCACTGGAGCACCCTTTCATCCTCTCAAAGTTTAAAATTTCTTGCACATTGCACCAGTAATTGATGTCTCAGATCATTACTGTTTGTTTGTAGCTTTGCTGCAGTACCTACACAGAGAGTGATGAAAGCTTCACTGCTTGTTACTGTCAGCTACAGCAGATTATAATGTTAATGACCTAAGTCTGAATACTGACGAGAATAGAATATCAAGCCTTGTGCCACTGGACCTTTCTGCTTTATCAAACATCAATACATCAATGTATACTTTAAGACAGATTTCAAAACTACAAGGAAAATAGCCTCAGTGGGTTCAGACCTGACTGACAGTATTTCGTTCCCCTCCGATAATCTGTATTTGGAAAGAATTACATTCTGTGTGGTATACCAAAAGGGTATTTATTTGGACCACTCCTATTTTAATTATACACAACGCCAGCCTTCCAGACCAACCAGTTAACATGGAGTCACCTTCCACAGTTATGCAGATGAGACACACTGTTTTATTTCCATTGTACCTGATAAAATGTCTATTGATCAGCTAGTGAATTGCATGAACTTTATAATAATGAAAGTAAAAGCAATTTCTTGAGACTTTCTTGAAAATTACTTAAATAACAGATTAAAATCTGTTTAAACAGATTAAAATCTTCTCCTTGGGCCTACTGCACAGAGCATGAAACTCATGAGTCTGGCGAGGCCTGGTTGTTGTGCTTGACTCCAGCCTCAGTTTTAAATCTCACACTGACAGCATGATTAAAACAGCATTTCTTCGTCATGTCAGAAACATTTCCAAAGCCAGGCCTCATCTCACAATGCACAACCCTAAGAAGCTGATTTGTACTTTTTCTTCCGTGACTTACTTAAAATAATATAGAAAAATGTCAGTTTGTACAAAACACAACTGCAACAGGTCTTACACAAACATAAAGAAAACATATTTCTCCAGTCTCCAGATAAAATGTATAGCCCTTTAACTGTTTATAGACTAACACCTACATCCATGTAAAATTGTATATGCATTTCACAGGATTGCTATCTGTTCTGAAAGCTAAACACAGGATAAGTGGTGAAGCTGCTTTTAGCATGTACAGCTTTTAGCCCGTGATCTGGAAACTGGAATTTTTTGGCCCTCCCTCCTTCGTGCCAGAAGTCTGAATACATACTGTAAATGTAATATACACACAACAGTACATACATTCTATGCATTTATGAGTTACTAAACTTATAATAATATCTCTACATTTCTCTCCTTTGTGTTGGTCTGCTGGCTGTGTCGAAGGGATAACTGTATGCTCCCTCCCACAAGACATATGGCAGCCACCCTCAGAGATAATTACTAAAATTTTAGTTTTCTGTTTAGTCATCTTTTTACTTTAGTTCTATTTTATATTAGTTCTACTTATGAGCAGATATTTATCATTTTTGCTTCTTCTTCTTTGTGTTTTTTTTTCCCTTGTAAATGCATTGAGCTCATTGTTCTGTATCAAAAGTGGCATATAAACAACATGTACACAATGCATTTGGAAAGTCTTCAGACCCCATCATTCTGCACTCAATACCCCATAATGACAAATTTTAGACATTTTTGCAAATTTATAGAGAAGGAAGAACTAAGATATTGCATTGACATAAGTATTCAGACTCTTTACTCAGCAATTACAGCCTCCGGTCTTCTTGGGTATGATGCCACCAGGTTTGTACCCCTGGATTTGGGGATTTTCTGCCATTCTTCTCTGCAGATCCTCTCAAGCAGTCAGTGGCAGCCATTTTCAGGTCTCTCCAGAGATGTTCGATTTGGTTTAAGTCAGGGCTCTGGCTAGGCCACCATTCACAGAGTTGTAAGCCACTCCTGTGTTGTCTTTGCTGTTTGCTTAGGGTCAGTGTCTTGTTGGAACATGAACCTTCGACACAGCTTGAGGTCCTGAGCGGTCTGGATCAGGATTTCTTTATGAATTCAATCTTCTTCATTCAGCTTTCCCTCCACCATGACCAATCTTCCTGTCTCAGCCACTGAAAAACACCACCACAGCATGATGCTGTCACCACCAAGCTTCACTGTAGGGATGGTATTGGGAGGGTGATGAGCTTTGCCTGGTTTCAGCCAGACATGATGCTTAGAATTGTGGCCAAAATGTTCAGTCTTGGTTTCATCAGACCACAGAGAGAATCTTATTTCTCTGTCTGAGAGTTCTTTATGTGCATTTTATGAACACTCCAGGTGGGCTTTCATGTGACATTTACTGAGGAGAGGGTTCTGTCTGGCCACTCTGCCATAAAGCCCAGATTGGTGGAGTGCTGCAGTGATGGCTGACCTTCTGAAAGTTTCTCTCATCTGTACACAGGATCTTTAGAGCTCAGTCAGAGTGACCATTGGGTTCTTGGTGATCAGTGTGTCTATATGTGAGACCTCATATAGACACGTGTGTGTCTTTCCAAATCATGTCCAGTCAACTGAGTTTACCACAGGTGGACTCCAGTCAAGGTAAAAAAACATCTCAAGGATGATCAAGAGAAATGGGAGACCCCCAGAGCAACATTTCAAGTGTCTAAAGGGTCTGAATACTTATGTCCATGCAAAAGTTTAAAAGTTTCCACACTTTTTTTCAGATCAGGGTCTGAAGAATACAGGGCAAGTCCATCGCAGGGTCATCATGACTGTCCTCCCCACTCTCAGACACTGCAAATCATGCCTCTATGTGATGTCCAATATAACCAGCAGCCACCACCAAGACTGACTGTCAGTCTTATTATTGTTATTAGTTGTAGTGGTATAACTGTTACATTGTTATTACTGTTGTCCTTTCCAAAATAAGTAGCCCTCATCTGCATTTGCATTAGGGAATCAGCTAAACATGGGTATGTCTAATAACTGTGGACTTATGGGACGCCCACATATATGTGCACACCCTGTACCAGCTCTTACACACAAAGAAAAACAAACCTGCAGCAACATGATTGATTGTTGCCCAGTATTGTGAACACATTGATTCATGTAGACCTGGATTACCATCTTATTTAGATGCATGTAAATCAAATTTATTGGTATCCATTTAATGCTATTACTACCAATATCTGATCTTTTCACAGTTATCTTATTATTATGCACAACAGTTCTAGTGTAAATATGAATAGAATAGAAGCTTTTTACTGTCATTATACTTGCATACAACTAAATTTAGTGACACTCTCCAAGAAAATGTTTTAGAAAGCAGTTATATACGATATAGATTACCTAGATATTTACATAGGAAGAGTAGGAAAAACTATAGTTTAATTTGCAATATAAATAATTTATGAATGTGTGTAAAGTGACCGCACAGATGTGCGAAATGTGTGGAATGTACAAGATGACTGTCTATGGGGGTTTACAGTCTAAAGTGCAATATGGGTTATGGATGTGTAGTGACTGTGCACAGGTGTGCAGAATGTACAAAATGGCATTGCGACATACGGTGAAAGGTGGTAATCCGCCAGTGAGTTACAATTACAACGATGTCACCAGAGCACCGACAGCGGATGATGACAGGACTTTCAAGAGGGGTGCCAAGAAAGTACTGTATAAGGGGGTTAATACACTAGACAAAAGTATTGATACACATACACATTATACCCACAGGAGCTTTTATGTCATCCCATTCTAAATCCATAAGTATTAACATGGAGTGCCCCCTTTGCAGCTATAACTGCTTCCACTCTTCTGGGTAAGCATTCTAGAACATTTTGGGATGTGTCTGTGGGAGTTTTTGCCCATTCATCCAGAAGAGCCTTTGTGAGAGCAGACACAGATGTAGGACAAGAGAGCCTGGCTCGCAATCTCCATTCTAGTTCATCTCAAAGGTGTTTGATGGGGTTGAGGTCAGGGCTATCTGGGCCAGTCAAGTTCTTCCATGCTAAACTCACCGAACCATGCCTTCATGGACCTTGCCTTGTGCACTGGGGCACAGTCATGCTGGAAAAGAAAAGGGCCTTTGCCAAAGTGGTTCCCACAAAGATGGACGAATACAATTGTTCAAAATGTCTGAAGCATCCAGATTCACTGGAACTAAGGGGCATAGGCCAACCCCTGTAAAACAACCTCAAAGCACTTTAAACTTGAAGGTTGACTTGAAAGCAACTGCACAATGCACTCAGGCAGGTATCGTTCTCCTGGCATTCAGCAAACCCAGACTCGTCTATCAGACTGCCAGATAGAGAAGTGTGATTTGTCAATCCACAGAACACCTTGCTCCAGAGTCCAGTGGCGCCGTGCTCTACACCACTCCATTGTGCTTGGTGACTCAATAACTGTAGTAAGGCATGCATTCTGCTGCTCGGCCATGGAAACCCATGCTATGAGCTCACAGTTTTGTGGTTTGGAATGCTGCAGTTACTGAGTCACAGCATTTGACGATCCTCGCTGTGTAACTTAACATGGTTTGCCACTTTGTGGCTGAGTTCCTACACGCTTTCACTTTTCAATACTCACAGCGGAACGTGGATTATCTAAGAGGGAAGAAAATTTGACAAACTGACTTGTTGCAATGGTGCCATCCTATTACAGTACCATGCTCAAATTCAATTACCTATTCTCTCACAAATGTGTGCAAAGGCAGATTACATGGCTAGCAGCTTGATTTTATACACCTGTGACAATGGGACTGAATGAAACACCTGAATTCAGTGATTAAGAGGTGTGTGCCAATACTTTTGTCCATATAGTGTATGTCAGTATCACACTGTCATATTGTACAGCAGTAACACCAGCTCGCTGTAACTACTGCACGCCTGAACACGTTCACCCTTCGTGTGAACACTCAAGTGCACTAGGCTATGTGTGAACAGCGGCGACCCACGGCTCCAATACACCAAGCCAAGCAGACTAAACACAGCTGAGAACATCGGTGTTAATTACAGTTCAGGCCTCGGCGCTGAGCACCTACACACACACACACACACACACACCTACGTGGACGTCAATAGTCGGACCTTACTTTTAGCATGACATCACATCATATATAGTACAAGGCTATGTTATGTTGCAATACGTTCATGCACGATATGTATTCTGCCACACCTTTGCGACAACTGGCCACAGACAGACACACACACACACACACGCGCGCGCACGCACGCACGCGCACACACACACACACACACTGGTTCGCTTAGCTAGCGCAATCGGCTAGGAAGCGAAGCTAGCGGCACTCACCGATATGGTTATCCTCGATGTGCGCGATGAGCTCGGACAGGGAGTCGAAGTGCAGCCCGCAGCCGCCGAACCGACACGAGTTCGAGAAGAAGGACGCGGCCGCGACACCCGCCATCTCCACCCCGGTGCTGGTGAGTTTGGGGAGAAGAAGAGAGAAGCAGAGGTGCGGTGGAGATGAGCAGAAGCAGCGGAGCAGCTGGAGGAGGGGGAGAGAGAAACGGAATGTGCCGGAGGAGGAGGGAGCAGCTCACCCCGGTGATGGGCATTACGAGTCATTTCACTGATTCGATTCCCTAAATGAATCAAACTAACTGTTTGGTGCCTTGGTTCAGATGTAGAAAATCCAAGTGTACTGCGGTTCATGAACGTTTGGCTGCCAATGACAAAATGTCTTGAATATTTCAGTATGTTCAGATATCAAAAATATTTAAAATGGTATTTAAAACTTACTTTCACCGATATTCCTACAGTATGTGACGGTGCTTTAATTTCTGTACTGTTCATTACCTGTTTTACTGATATTCTCATTGTTCATGTAGCCAATGACATATGAGCTCATTTTATGATAATACATTATGCATTTCTTACACCTTTTGTTTTACGAAGTTATATTTATGTGTATTTATGCTGTGTCTTGAGTGCCTTCAAAGCTGGTTTAGTTTCAAAGCTTACATGCCAATTAATCCTATGTACTTGTAATACAGATTTGTTACACAAATAGCCTAGTTATGTATAAGGTTAGCCAGATACTGTAAGTAGATAAAGCAAGGTGCCCTAAATACATTGATTTTATATTAATGCAATAGCTGGTTTACATTTATTGAGGTTGTGCTGTTAATAGAAAATAATCATGCTTCAGGATGGTTTTTGAGAGCTGGTTCACATTTTGCAACACACTGGGGATTAAGACATTAACAACATTTGTGTGAAAACGGAAGAAAACAACGAAAAATCAGGGAGAAAGTGAGAAAATGGAGGACAGGAAAGTGTATTGTACACGGGGGTTATTGGTAATTATTATTACCAATATTACAGCCAAGCGGCCACTGCTGAGTTCTTCAGTAATCGTAATGTTCAACGGCTGGATACGTTCATCTGCTAAATATTGTAAAATAAAATGATTTTTCATGGATTATGATATTTACAGTTCTGTTCTTATAGTTCAAGTAAGCAACTGATATAAGTTGACTGCGCTTTGAACACTTCCATAGAGACACTGTACACCCTATTGCACTTACACATCAGTGTGATGACATGACATGGACATGGTCAGCTGGACCAGTGGCTTATAATTCTAAGGGTCTTAACTGTGTTAACTTAACTCAAACCAGTCAAATTCAGTATAGTCAACATCCACTGCCTGACTCTTCATTGCACTTTCCTCAGTCAACAGTGTCATATAATGTCAGTATAAACTCAACTGAAACCCTGTGTCCTAAATTGATCAAAACATTCTGTTTATTTGTGAATCAGTTCTCCTGAATCACTTCAAATTGTATAACAAATGGCTAATTTACAAACACTATGAATTACAAGAACATAATACAAGCATTATGGGGTATCAAGGTAATGTACAACTCAGAATACCCAAACAAGCCTAAACATTTTCTTCATTCTAGGGTTATAACATCTAGGTTTAATTAGATATTGTTCACAGCTCATGAACTCTATCAAGACCTAGCCTTGTGGCTCTCAGCATTCTTTTCAAAGTGGGGGTGCACAAACATTTCACTCTGATCCATTTAACACCTTGCAGGCGAACAATGGACCAGCCTCTTCTTTAACAGTCTACACACAACTGTCACTGTTTCACCACATCCCATCTTCTATTCAAATGACAACTGTGTATTCTGGCTTCCAGTGTTAGCTATCAATCAAATATGCCTGCTAGATGTGTTGTAAGCACGATTATAGCTCTAATGGTACAAACTTAGGCAAGGGCAATCTCTGGAGTGTGGCCTCGTGTACACTGTGTCTGGTGCATGTGCTGCTGCCATGAGTGATTGTTTGATCTGTACAGAGGCTCCCAGAGACAAAGGAATGCCCCATACACCACCATTAACTGTTAATTAATCTTTAAACTCAGGATTATGAAGGTCTTTCAGAAGTATCATGAAATGTAAGGACATCTAGTGTCCATGTTCATATAAAGAATGGAAGAAGAACCCAACTATGGCCAATAGCATACCTAAAGTAACAAAACATTTAGCTAGTTAATCTGCTGCACTGACAAATGGACACACATGCCTTCCTGATAAATGCTTACGCAGACCCTCACACAAAAACAAACTGTAGTCTGTGACGTACTTTATAACATCATTACAAGCAGCTGGAGTAAATGTAACCATCTGCTGCTCCCCCTTACAGTGCAGGCCCAGGCAGCCAATGCCAGATGTGAAAAGACTCCAATGAAGGCCAGGCTTATACATAAAAGAGCTGTGTAGGTCACACTTTACATCATCTGTGTAACACTGTATTGATTACGCAGACCTTTAAGCAAAACCAGAAACAACATCGTATTGGTTGTGCACTTGCAAAGATACACACACATCAATTGATTGTCAAATAAGGGAAAACAACTATCTAAAGTGACATAGTAAGGTGGTGGGCCATCACCAGCGAGAGGAACAGAACAGAAAGAACAATTATAGTCTTCAAAATTAACGGTAAAATAATACGAAAAAAAGTTGGGATGGTATGAAAAATGTAAAAAATAAAAAAAGTCTTTCTTACACTTACTTTTGCTTTTATTTCAAACAGTATGAACCCAATATATTTCATGTTTTTTTCTGTTCAACTTCATTTCATTTCATAGTAAAACAAAAAGTAATTAATGATGTGATTTACATTTACAGCATTTAGCAGACACCCTTATCCAGAGCGACTTACAGTTGATTCAGTCTTACAATCCAAGCAATTGTGGGTTAAGGGTTTTGCTCAAGGACCCAACAGTGGCAGCTTGGCAGAGGTGGGATTTGAACCCTGGACCTTGTGGTCCAGAGTCCATTATCATACTTGCTAGGCCACCACAGTCCCGATATTTCAAACAGGTGATGTCAACAGGTAATTGTAATCATGATTTGGTCCACCAAAGACTTGCCCATGTGGTTCTATCAGCTATTGATGAATGACAGTTCTTGATGCAGTGCTGTCTGAAGGATTGGAGATCACAATTCAGTTCAGGCTTGTACCCTTGCCCTTTATGGACTGAAATTCCTCCAGATTCCTGGAATCATTTAATGATATTTTGCACTATAAAGGGAAAAATATGCAAATCCCTTCCAATGTTTCTTTGATGAATATTGTTTTTAAACATTTCAATCATTTTCTCACGCATTTGTTGAAAATCCTTGGCCCATCTTTGCTCCTCAAAGACTCAGCCTTTCATGGATGCTGCTTTTGTACCAAGTCATGAAGTCATCACCTGTTGACAAAACCTACTTGAAATACATATTTAGTTATTTTGTTTTTCATTTCATTATTAACAATAAATTGCCTGCCTCAACATTTGTTGGAATGTGTTGCAGGCTTGAAATATAGGAATGGATGTTTCTTAACAAATGAAACCAAGTTGACCAGTCAAAACATGAACTATCTTGCATTCATAATATCTGCAGATGAAATAAAAGTCAAAGTAACAGTTAGACTCATTGTGTTTTGTTATCTGCATTTTCCATACCGTCCCAACTTGTTTTCTGATTTGGGGTTGTACATATCATAATGATATATATCTACAGTCGTATGAAAAAGTTTGGGCACCCCTGATAATTTTCATGATTTTAGTTTATAAATCATTGGTTGTTCAGATCAGCAACTTGAGTTAAATATATCATATAGCAGATGAACACAGTGATATTTGAGAAGTGAAATGAAGTTTATAGGATTTACAGAAAGTGTGCAGTAATTATTCAAACAAAATTAGGCACAGGTGCATAAAAGTTGGGCACCCAACAGAAAAATGACATCAATATTTTAGTAGATCCTCCTTTGTAGTAAAATAACAGCCGCTAAACGCTTCCTACAGCTTCCAGTCTGGATTCTGGTTGAAGGTGCTTTGGACCATTCTTCTTTAGAAACATCTCCAGTTCAGTCATCTTTGATGGTTTCCAAGCATGGACAGCCCACATTTTCAGTAATATTCATGTCTGGGGACTGAGATGGCCATTCCAGAACGTTGTACTGGTTCCTCTGCATGAATGCCTTAGTAGATTATGAGCAGGGTTTGGGGTCGTTGGCCTCGGTGCAACTTTGTCACTGATTCTTGAACATTGTTCTTAAGAATCTGGAGATATTAACTGGAATCCATGCGACCCTCAATTTTAACAAGATTCCTAGTACCTGCACTGGCCACACAGTCCCGCGGGCATTATGGAACCGCCACCAAATTTTACTGTGGGTAGCAAGTGTTTGTCTTGGGATGCTGTGTTCCTTTTCCGCTCCTTGTTATGTCCAAATAACTCAATTTTAGTTTCATCAGTACACAGCACTTATCCAAAATGATTGAAGCTGGATTGTCCAAATGGTGCTGTAGCACACCTCAAGTGACCTCTGTTTGTGGCGTGTCTGCAGAAAAGGCTTCTTTCTGCAATTACTCTCCCATACAGCCTCTCCTCCTTGTGCAAAGTGCGCTGTATAGTTGAACGATGAACGGTGACACCATCTGCAGCAAGATGAGGTTGTTAGGTCTTTGGAGGTGTCTGTGGCTTGACTATGACTGTTCTCACCATCCTTCGCCTCTGCCTATCTGAGATTTTTTCTTGGTCTGCCACTTCGAGAGTTCCTTAAACCCTTTCTCATAGTTGGATTCACTGTGTGTTGTAGATCAAGGGTCAATGAGCTTACAAAACAAATTTTGTGTTCCAATAATTAGTGCTAAAGGTATTCAAATGACAAGGGTGCCCCAAATTTATGCACCTGCCTAATTTTGTTTGATTGAATAATTTACTGCACACTTTCTGTTAAAAACCTATAAACTTAAACTTCACTTCTCAAAATCACGGTGTTCATATTGCTATATCATGATATATTTACCTGAAATTTGCTGAGCTGGACAACACAATGATTTATAAATAAAAAATCATGAAAAAAAATATCAGGGTGTGCCCAAAACTTTTTATCATACGACTGTATATTAATGAAACAGACATGGACCCACGCCTTGTCTTTGTGAGTCATTACAAACCTTGACAAGATCATGGACCAGTAGTCATAAACACTGAAATGCTTTGTTGTCACCTGAACTGGAAGTTTCAAAAGATATTATTATTAATTTCAGTGGGGCAAAAAAGTATTTAGTCAGCCACTGATTGTGCAAGTTCTCCTAATTAGAAAGATGAGAGAGGTCTGTAATTTTCATCATATGTACACTTCAACTATGAGAGACAAAATGAGGAAAAAAATCTAGGAAATCACATTGTAGGATTTTTAAAGAATTGAATTGTAAATCATGGTGGAAAATAAGTATTTCGTCAATAACAAAAGTTCAACTCAAAACTGTAACATAACCTTTGTTGGCAATGACAGAGGTCAAACGTTTCCTGTAAGTCTTCACCAGGTTTGCAGACACTGCAGTTGGTATTTTGGCCCATTCCTCCATGCAGATCTCCTCTAGAGCAGTGATGTTTTTGGGCTGTCGCTGGGCAACACGGACTTCACAAATTTCCTTTGGGGTTGAGGTCTGGAGACTGGTTTACAGAGCCACTCCTTCGTTGCCCGAGCGGTGTGTTTGGGATCACTGTCATGCTGGAAGACCCAGCCATGTTCCATCTTCAATGCTCTCACTGATGGAAGGAGGTTTTGGCTTAAAATCTTAAAAACGATACATGGCCCTGTTCATTCATCCCTTAACACGGATCAGTCGTCCTGTCCCCTTTGCAGAAAACAGCCCCAAAGCATGATGTTTCCACCCCCATGCTTCACAGTACGTATGGTGTTCTTGGGATGCAACTTAGCATTCTTATTCCTCCAGTTGAGTTTTTAACCAAACGTTCTATTTTGGTTTCATCTGACCACATGATATTCTCCCAATCCTCTTTTGGATCATCCATATGCTCTCTACCAAACTTCAGATGGGTCTGAACATGTACTGGCTTAAGCAGGGGGACACGCCTGGCACTGCAGGATCCGAGTCCCTCTCGGCGTAGTGTGTTACTGATGGTAGCTTTGTTACTTTGGTCCCAGGCTCTCTGAGCAGGTCATTCATCAGGTCCCTCCGTGTAGTCTGGGATTTTTTGCTCACTGTTCTCATGATCACTTTGACCCCACGGGATGAGATCTTGCGTGGGGCTCCAGATCGAGGGAGATTATCAATGGTCTTGTATGTCTTACAATTGCTCCCACAGTTAATTTATTCACACCAACCTGCTTGCCTATTGTTAGATTCACTCTTCCCAGACTGGTGCAGGTCTACAATTTTCTTCCTGGTGCACCTTCGGCAGGCAGCTCTTTGGGTCTTTGCCATGGTTGAGTTTGGAGGTCTGACGTTGTTTTTGAGGTGTGGACAGGTGTCTTTTATAACAGATAACGAGGTCAAACAGGTGCCATTAATACAGGTAATGAGTGAAGGGACAGAAGAGCTTCTTAAAGAAGAAGTTACAGGTCTGTGGAGCCAGCCAGAAATCTTGCTTGTTTGTGGGTGACCGCCGAATACTTATTTTCCACCATGATTTACAATTAAATTCTTTAAAAATCCTACAATGTGATATCCTGGATTTTTTTTTGTCATTTTGTGTCTCATAGTTGAAGTGTAACTATGATGAAAATTACAGACCTCTCTCATCTTTCTAAGTTGGAGAACTTGCACAATCAGTGGCTGACTAAATACTTTTTTGCTCCCACTGTATAATTATTAAATGTATTATTTGGATTTTGTAATAGGATATATATTTATAATTGTATTTTACTATATTATTTTAGTAATAGCAGCAGTTTAAGCAGCATGTGGTCATACACACACTGCTTACAGATTCTAGGATTTTTTAAAAATATGTCACAAACGATGACATCAGTTTTAACATCACTTCAGTAGCTTTTAAAACTATTTGCTTAGTTAAATCCAGGTGGTGACCTAGTTTTTTTGGCCACGCAGTGTAGTAGTATATGGTATGTTCCCCCTGACCTAAACTCCATTGAGAATTTATGGGGGCATGGTTATGGCCTTCATATTAGGCTTCTTTTTTTTTTTGCACAGTACAGTTTTAAGTAGCATTTGTGAATGTTCTTAGTGCAGTGGGGTGGCTTAGTGGGTAGCACTGTCACCTCACAGTTATAAGGTCCTGTGTTTGTTCCCAGGTGGAGCAATCTGCATTCTTTTTGTGTGGAGTCTGCATGTCCTCCTATGTCCACTTGGATTTACTGTGGGTACAACGGTTTCCTCCCACAGTCTAAACATATGCTTTAGTTTAATTGATTATGCTCAATTGGCCCCAAGGACATTTGTGACTAGTTTTGATATAACCTTGAGTGTTGATGTTGTTGAATGGCCTTTGATGCTGAAGAGTGACATAAATGAACAAAAAAATCCCAACAAAACAATATTTTAATGCAGTGCTGTCTGAGGGATCAGAAATCATGGGTCTTCAGCTCAGGCTCCAGACTGAAATTCCTCCATATGCCTTCAATCTTTTAATGATATTGTATTTACATTTATGTCATTTAGCAGACGCCCTTACCCAGAGCGACTCACAGTTGATACAATATTAGAATCCAAGAAATTGTAGGTTAAGGGCCTTCCTCAAGGACCCAACAGTGGTAGCTTGGCAGAGGTGGGATTTGACCCCTGGACCTCCTGTTCCATAGTCCAGTACCACAGTCCCGTATCATAGCCATGAGAGATATTATGAGAGAAATATGCAATTCCTTTCCAATCTTTCTTTGAGGAACATTGTTTTTAAACATTGCAATACTTTTCTCATGCATATGTTGACAAACCTGAGATCCAAAATACATTTGTACCAAATCACGATTACAATCAGCTGTTGACATCACCTGTTTGAAACCAGATCAGTATTTAGTTTTGTTCCTCATTACTAACCCTAAATTGACCCTGTCCCAACTACCTTTGGAGTGTGTTGCAGGCCTGAAGTGCATGTATATTAACAAATGAAATGAAGCTGACCAAACAAACATGAAATATCTTGAGTTCCTACTGTCTGCAATGAAATTTAACATTTAACAATGAACATTTAGTCATTTAGCAGACATAAAAGTCAATGAGTCAATGTAAATGTAAGAAACAATGTGTTGTTTTTATTTGCATTTTCCATACTGTCATAACTTTTTCTGATTTGGGGCATCTCAAAAGTGCTCTAATGGATTTAGATCTGTTAAGTGTGGAGGGCATTTGTGTACATGTGACAAGAAACCAGTTTGAAATGATTTGGGCTTTGTGACATGGTGCGTTCTCCTGTTGGAAGTGGCCTTAAGAAGATGGGTACCCTGTGGTCATAAATCGTTTTGACCATGTCTATATGCCTAAATGTAGGAGGAAGCTGCTGCCATGTGATTGGCTGATTAGATATTTGTGTTAATGAGCAGTAGCTGGGGAGTGTATATATAGTATATAATAGTGTGTAATCTTGGGGCTCCCAAGGTCTGGTCACTTGACAACCGCAGAAACAGCACCCACACTGAGAACCATCAGACCTCTCTTCTCCAGAGATAGGAAACAGAGAAAGGTCTTGCAGTTGCAGTTGGTGTTATGGGGTATTGGAGATTCCCCAGGCGAAATATGGCAGAACCCAAGATGCAGACCACAAGGAGACAACAGACTAAGCAAATGAGGTTTATTAGACAAAAACGGAAAAGGTAGCGGGTGCAAGATAAACTGAACAAGGGAACCAAATGGGAGAAACCAAAACAAACAAGAGTCCAAGGGGCTGGCGCAGAACCAGGAGTCGACATGAGACATGCGGCGGTCGAGGCGGTCCAGGAAGGAGGCGTCCAGGAGGACCTGCAAGGAGGGTTCTTGGCAAGACAGGGTCTTCCAGAGGTGAGGGTGCAAGGAGGATTCTTGGCAGGACTGTAGGGAAAAAAACGGAAAATAAGTGACGAACAAAAACCTGGCGTGAGAGCCGAAAACACAGGGAGAAAAATTAACCAAAAGGAATAACCAGAACTAAATAGCTTAAAGGCTAACGGCTAGCACGGCTAGGCCTGCCACAAGAGCTTGCAGGCAATAGACTAGAGGCTAAGCTAGCGCTAGCGCGGCTAAGCTACTAAAACCATGTGCATGTGGGGAAGTGAAGGTAAACAAAGGAAAGCGTGGCGATAGGGAAACGTAAACCAAAATAAGTGGCTCTTGGCACCACTGTAACAGTCAGGAGGTTGTCCAGGTTCTGGTCTCACTTAATATCGTGTTGGCCGGCATGGTGCCGCAAGTATTTAGCGTGGTCGCCTCACAGCTCCTGAGGCTCCTGTTCAAACCAGACCTCAGACTCCACCTGTGTAGAGTTTGCACGTCCTTCCCATGTGGGTTTACTCCAGGCACTCCAGTTTCCTCCCACATCCAAAGACATGCATTAGGCTAATTGGTAGCTCTAAATTGGCACAGTGTGAATGTGTCTGACTATTATCAATTTAACCTTTCCCCCTTTCATGAATAGCCATTGATGCTGATGTAACATTAAATAAACAAATAAATAAACAGAATCACACGGTTTAGCATTTTTGAATCAAAAAGCTGTAATACACATGAAAGTAAATAGAAAAATATTTCGATTTTGTTGAAATCTGTTATCGAGAGAAGAAATAAATGTTTGACACTTGGAATAACCAAAAGCAAACCTGGTGAGCACATGAGTTCTCTTTCACTAGATTTCTCTCTGCACTTGTTCCCTTATGCATTGTCTGTAGAGAGCTCTCCAACCATTTTACAGTTCTTACCAAGTAAACTGTATAAACCAGGGTTTGTTATTGATATTACATTTTTAGTGGGTGCTGTTTTTAGTGACTGTATATATACACAGTTCTCACCTGAGTCTTAAAAATGATTGAACACTGTAGTCATAGCCTTAGTCTTTTATCAATGAAGTGCCAGCCAGTGCATGCATTTCATATTGCCATAGTGCAAAAGCAGAAACACAGTTTCTCTATCAGATGAGGCCTTAGTATCAGCCAAGTGTAAATGATGTCATATGCAGGAATGCTCTTTGCTGTCCTGATAGTATTGTGTGTGTGTGTGTGTGTGTGTGTGTGTGTGTGTGTGTGTGTGTGTGTGTGTGTGTGAATGATTCACACTCACAAAAGTGGGAGGAGACCCAGAGCAGCACTTGATATGACATAATCATACCTTCCTGTTTTGGGGGGTTGCTGGGGAAACAGCTACTAGCGTATTAAAGTAGACTGGCGATGACTCACCAGCTCGTTTTCTCATTTCATGCCCTTGTTTTTCAGCGTCTCTGTCTCACTCTCTTTCTCTCGGTCTCTGGCAACGACCACAGCAGGGCTGAATCACCCGGTACATGACCACACAGACCTCCTCCTACGTTTAAACTCTAAAGTCTGATCTAAAGTCTGGAATCTGGTCAGGTGATGAGGACACACTCACACAGACCCTGCGAGAGAAGGGGAACACAATTACATCACATTTGTCTGTACATCTGGATTAGAGTTTGGATCGCCCTATCCTAGTCCTTTTAAAGAACGCTATATGTGTTGTGTTTGTTCATCTTTTCCACTCGGTTTGACGCAGGGCCATCACTAGAGATTTATGCATAGGGGGCTATGTTTTGACTAGGGGGGGTCTAGAGGTAAGCCCCCAAAGGAGGTGTTTTTTTAATGACCCAAAAAGGGATCACGTTATGAAACTAGCATAAAATTATAAACATACAACTATTTGGAGAAATTGCCTCATAGCAGCAAATTTCTTGGAAGAGATATGTCATTGAAAGTTTGTATTAGGTATAGATTTTACATGACTTAAGTATTATCCATTCACTAAGAAGAGGTGCAGGGCAAGCAAAGCTTTAAGCAGTGTTACTTGCAGTAGCAGGTCCTAATACACTCGAATACTGAGAAAATAGACCGGTACAACCAAATGTGCATCTGGTCTGTAGATGCATTCATTCAATACCAGCCAAAATAGCTTTTAAAGTGTAATTTGGTTAGCAGACTAAAGCTTTTCTTACAGCCAGTAAATACATCAAATAACTTTCATTATGAGAAAACTATTTCTAGATCTATTTAACTTCACTTTTCCCCTTTCCTGCTTTTCCCAAACGCCAAATAAAGTTATGATGTTTGATTTAAACTGTAAAAATCCTCTCACCTGACTGGCCATTGGAGGAGCTGCTGCCTTTACAAAAAAGTTTCACAAATCTATAGGTAGAAGAACAATAATCAGGTATTTGTAAAAAATATACAGTCATAAAATCAAGTTTGAACAAGCCATCCATTCAGATCTTCCCTAAATACTGCAATGTTAAATTAAACTCTCAAATGTTAATCAGTTATCAGGTTTCCTCTGCTAGCATAACAAAATGTCCACTAGTGCATCAATGAGTTTTCATTTTGGTTAATTATCATTTGTAACAGACATTCAATTAACGTATTTATTTTTTGTGTTCAGAAACATCCACTCACACAGACACCGTCTCCCTCACACAGACTTTTGGGTATTTTACTAGTAAAAAAGTAATAATAAAGCAGTAAAGTAGTAAAGCAGTACTACTAAAGCAGAGTGATAGCCTTTTAAGTACCTCTACAAATAAAAGATAATTCTGTATTTAACAGGTGACACAGTGGCACTGTGGTCGGGGCAGGTTTCTCACGGCTCCAGAGACCAGGGTCTGGGCACTGTCTGTCTCCATGTCTGCACCAGGTCTCCTTCAGTATTCCAAAGATATGTGTTAGGTCAAATGGCGCCTATAAAGTGCCCCCGTGTTAGTGAGTGAGACTGTGTGTGTGTGCACTCATGTGTCATGCCTAACAAGGTTTTTACTTTTACTTTTTTAACACTCTCTAACATCTTTGGCCCTCCTGATTTCCTCTGTTTTTGCATGTTTCACACAGTAAATGGTTTCAGTTCGTTATACATAATATTATATAATACATCCATGACAGGATGCACAAACAAACAGTTTTTAAATAATCATTTTGTGTATTGATGGGAGTTATGCATACCAATATCACCCATGTAAAAAAGTAATTGCCTGATTATACTCAATAACTGGTAGGGACATGGTAACTTAGTGGTTAAGGCACTGGACTATGGACCAGAAAGGATAGGGTTTAAATCCCACAACTACTTAGCCCACAGTTGCTTGGGTTGTACAATTGCATCAGTTGTAAGTAACTCTGGATAGGGGGTTCTGCTAAATAACATAAGCAACAGCTGTAATCAAGTACTTCTGATTCCACATTTCAAGTGAAGAAATCCTAGCCAACTCCTCTTTGTAGTATTACTTTTATTTAGAGTGCATGGTCTGCTGTGGGGTATGAACTGCCTTTTAAACATTCTGTCACAGCATCTCAAAATGGTTAAAGTCAAGACTTTAACTAGGCCACCCCAAGATATTAATTTAGTTTCTTGTAAATCATTTAGATGGGGACATACTCTTTCTGAGAGTTTCTGATTCTTATCTTGATTCACAATCTAACAGCACTTGAGCTATAGATCATGGACTGATTACCAGACATTCTCCATCAGTATTTTCTGAGAGTAGAATTCATGGTTCTGTTAAGTTGTGCAAACCCTGAAGCAGCGAAGCATACCCACACCGTCACACTGCCACCACCAGGCTTGAGAGTTAGTACGATGTTCTTTTTGTGGAATGTTGTGTTCAGTCCACTCCAGATGAAATGGGACCCGTCTTCCACAAAGCTTCAATTTCGACTCATGAGTCAACAAAATATTATCTCAGGGGGACTGGAGATCATTGTGGAGTTTCTTGGCGAATATGAGATGAGCTTCCTGGTTAGGATTGGTTTTCACCTTGCAGCATTCCCATGGACAGCATATTTGGATTGGTGATTACTGACCATGGTTGAGGAGAGGAAGACCTGCAGTTTCTTAGATCCTCATCCGAGTTTTTTTTTTGACTGGATAGTTAATTTTGATGGAACATTTGAGGACTATAGCTCACATTTTGGTGCACCAAAGTGACAGAACCTTAATACTGGCTTTTGTAACCATTTGGTGACTGAGTCTTTCTCATCATATCCGACATTAGCTATGATTATGGCATATTTTGCTGCTTGCTGAGACTGGGTGTGTCAATTATGAATAAACTAAGTTATGACTAAACATAATTCATTTGGCTGGTTAAGTAACTAAAGAGGGAAATACCAGTTTCTGTTCACTCACTCAATCACTCACTCAATCAGTTTTCATACTTGCTTAATCCAGTTGGATTAGGGGCTAACTGGCAGCCAGGGTGCATGAGAACCACCCCTAGATGTGCCAGTCCATAGCAGTGCAAACACACACACACACACACACACACACATAATCACAATGTGATACTTTAGAGACACCAATTGACCTAAGACATGTGGGAGAAAAATTCCACACAGGCAGTGGCCTTGCCTCGAATCTAGGTCTCTGGACCTGTGCCACCACGTCGCCAGTTGCTGTTGGATAACATATTTCCTTCAGCAAATGAAATAACAATTCAGAAAGGCTGTATTTTGTGTTCACTCTGCTTGTCTGTGCCTTTTAAAATGCATTCATTTACATTTGCACAGTCATTTACAGCATTTAGCAGACCTTATCCAGAGCGACTTACAAGTTATACAGTCTTACAATCCAAGCAATTGTGGGTTAAGGGCCTTGCTCAAGGACCCAACAGTGGCAGCTTGGCAGAGGTGGGATTTGAACCCTGGACCTTCTGCTTCATAGTCCAGTACCTTAACCGCTAGGCTACCACAGTCCCAAATTCAGTTTTGTTTGAAGAACTACAACATTAAATGTGAAAAAAAAAGCAAAACGGAAGAAATCAGGAGCACTACAAAAATAGTTTTCACGGCCATGTATAGGTTACTAACAACACAGAGCACTTCTGTAAGCTTCTGATTAAGGGCATCTCAGGATATGTTAACAGATTGCTGTAAATGGAGAACATGCTAAGCTTCACACAGGAACTGTAAGTAGAACGGATGATTGAACCCAGGCTGTCGGAGCTATGTGGCAACAAGACTACCTCCTGCGCCACTTTAACGTCGTATGAGAGTCAGAAATGCTGAAAGACAGTATTCAGAATACATATTGCAGTCTACACGTTACTACGAGTGAGACCGTATTGGTTTGAAACGATTTCTTCAAAACAGTGCCACTTGTATGCGGTTGGCTATAAAGCATAATAATGTGGCGGTACATTCTATCAGCTGATCACCAAACCTCGTTCCGAACAAGAGCCCTACTAAAGCAAAAGAGCGGGGCTTCGGGCAGGAGCAGACACGCTCGCGCACGTTCTGAGGCCAAAACAAACAGGCGCGCGCTCCTTGCAGTCGGGACCGTCCCGCGCACGCTGCCACACTGCTGCCGGCGCACTTGCGTCACGAAGCCACGCCCCTTTCCGCTCAGCCTTTCTCTCTGTGAGCCAATGATGAGCCTGGATTCACGAGTCGGCCTCCAGATGGGTGGTCACTCACGGTCTAAACCCCCGCCCACCACTTCCTTAAAAACTACCGACCGCAATGATTTAGAAGTTCAGGAATCCCACGTGACGTCACCGAGGGGTGATGTAATGCTTCTGTAAATAGATCATATCGTAATCGCGTTTCATTCGGCGCGCTCGGTCCGTGCGCGAGGAGCGTCGCTCATCTGCTGCCGCGCGCCTCTTCAGGTAAGTTACTTTTACTCTTTCTTAGTCCAGCAGAAGCGTTTAGATACAAAACGCGTAGAGAAATGGGACGCGTGTTATACTGCTGAGTGAGTGTGTCAAACTGAGGAACAGTTTGAAGGCTCTATTTGAAGATCGGTGACAGCATGGTACTGACAGCCACCGACTGAGCTCCGTCATTCGGCTTTTAGACATGTGTGGACTTATGAGGCAGACTCGGTTATAAACCTCTCACTTATTCAGCGTTAGTTGGCGGCCTGGAGAGTTCGACAGATGATCAGGTGAACCTGATGTCTAGACTTGACTGGGACTTTGTGCGTGCCTTAATGTTGGAAAGAGTTTATGCATGGAGTTTGAAATAAAGCCTATATGAGACCTGTATGCGAGCTGCATTATTATATGGTCATATAATGTAATAACAGCGTATATACGCCACTATTTCCAACGAAATGCGAGTGCATACTGTAATGAATGAAGAGTGGACACAATGTTAATGTCTGGCATACATATCAGTCATATGAGCATCATTCTCGGTGAGACTTGCCTCACTTTCCAGATGATTTACCTGATGACGAAGGAAGCATGGTAATATTTTCATTTATTCATTCTGATGATGTCACGACTGAAATGAATGTGTGGTGGGGGAAAAACGGCCGTTGAGGTCTAATGGATTAAACTGTATTTTTGGAAGTCACGACTAGACAATTAAAGACAGGACTACTGAGATGAGAGAGAGAGAGAGAGAGAGAGAGAGACAGAGACAGAGACAGAGAGAGGTACACGAATTAGTGTGCACAGTTCCTCTTGACATAACATGGGGAAATTGATCCAAATCCAGAGTTGTCTCGGCAAACAGACCAAATTTGAAGATTAATCTCATATCACATCACCTCTCATATCTCTAGCATTTCTTAAAATGGTATATACACGAAAAACTCAGCTCAACCAAATAACAAAATGTTGGGTACACTGAGCATTCTGTAAAGTGTTACCCAACCTGAGCCATACATTAAAAGCCATAATTGTTTCCTGAAATTAAGCTAAGGCTGAGGTTATACAGGTCCTAGCAATCCTCACAAATCAGTAAGGCTTTCGCTGGGACTGGTTTTAATTTAACATGTGCACTGATGGGAGAAAAAGTTGCTACTGTCATAAGTAACCGAATGGACAAACATATGGCACCTGTCTTATATATGAGGATATAACAAGGTCTGGTCAGCTGATGTGTGATGAAGCACGCTGACAGAGCATGTAACACATACTCCAGTGCCAACCAGCCCCTCACATGGATCATTTACAGTGAGTGTCCCAGAAAAGCCCTCAGCTCTTAGCAGACACAGGAGCATCAGTCAGCCCTAAAAGCCTAACAGAGCTTATATCAAAACAATTATTATTATTTATGGTGATGATGGTTATTATTCTTGTTATGTTATTATTATTATATTATTATTGTTACTACTACTACTATTATTATTATTATTATTATTATTATTATTATTATTATTATTATTATTATTATTATTCTATGATGGATTGGCACCATGTCTAGGGTTGTTCCTGCTTTGCACCCTGTGTTGCCGGCTAGGCAGTGGCTTTCCTGCGACCCTAATCAAGGATTAAACGTATAAGAAAATTATTGAATGAATTATTATTATTATTATTATTATTATTATTATTATTATTATCATAATCATCATGTGTGTATGTGTATTTAGGTTTTTCAGGTCCCAGTAATGAACGCTGACCAGGATGGGCCGTACATTTGCACTGCTCCCGGATGCACTCAGGTGAGTCGTACCTGGACATCTCTGAATAAAGCCACTATCTGCCAATTACGATAGAAATCCAAAATATTGCTTAAATGCTGCTTAGCATGCAAACTTTGTGCTAGTGCCCACTGGCTAGTACACCATAGGTGCTCATTTGTTCCTAATTTGTTTCACTTTCTTTAGAGTTTCCAAAGAGAAGATCACCTGATGATACACAGACACAAACATGAGATGACCCTTAAATTTCCTTCCATCAAATGTGACAACACACTGTCAGGTAAGACGCAAATAGGGACAGAGATTGAAAGACAGACAGATAGAGAGAGATGGAGATCGAAGCAAATATTGCTACTACTACTACAGTGGTGGTTGCTGGTTATTAAAATAGAGGAAGCACATATGTTTGTTTATACATACCGGTACACTCACTGAGCACTTTATTAGGAAAACCTGTACACCTGTCCATTCATGTAATTTGCTATGCATCAAGTCATGTGGAAACAGAAGAGCAGGTTCAGGTAATGTTCACATCCACCATCAGAATGGGGAATAATGTGAGCTCAGTGTTTTTGACCATGGCATGATTGTGCCAGATGGGTTGGTTTGAGTATTTCTGTAACTGCTGGTCTCCTGGGATTTTCACATACAACAATTCTTTAGAGTTTAGAACAGTAAATAAAAAAAACATCCAATTCAGTGGATGGAAATGTCTTGCTGATGAGAGAATTCAAGAATGGCCAAATTGATTCGAGCTGACAGAAAGGCTATATAGCTCAGATAACCACTTGTTGAATTGTGGTGAGCAGAAAAGCACAATCCGCCGATCTTTGAGGCAGATGGGCTACAACAGCTGAAGATCACACTGGGTTTTACTTTCTGTCAACTAAGAACAGAGCTCTGAGACTCAGTGGGCATAGGCTCACCAAAACTGGACAAGTGAAGACTGCAAAAACATTGCCTGGTCTCATGACTATTAGGTTCTGCTGAGGCACACAGATGAACCTTACCTGTCTCGGGCCTACTTTGGGCCTGTTAATAGCAAATTTGAGTATTGTTTCTGACCATGTGAATCCCACAATTTACCCACCTTCAAATGGCTACTTTCAGCATGATAGCTCACCATGTCACACAGCAAAAACTGGTTTATTGTACATGACAATGACTTTTTCCAGTCACCTATAGAACCAATAGTATTCAATAGAACACCTATAGGAACAGGAGCTTTGCAGCATGAAAGTGCACCTTAAAAATCAGCAAGAACTGTGTGATGCAGTAGTGTCAGTATGGAGTAAAATATACCATTTTGTGGAACCCATGTCACAAAGAACTGAGTCTGTTTTGAGAGCAAAAGGAGACCCCAACCAGTATTATTGTATATATTAAAGTATATACACTATGTACATTCCCTTTGCTGCCTTTAAGGCACATGTGAAATAATATATTACTTCTTTTTACTGGCCAACCATGTCAGTACTCGTTCTATAACCCTCCAGTGGATCTGCGGCTAGTGTTGCCTAATACAAAGCCATTTTACATAACAACATACTTTGTTACTTTATCTTTGTATCTATTTTAAATAAATTGTAAGACTTATTGGTGTAGATTTAATAAAAGTTTGAGAGGTCCGCCATGCTTCCAATTCCCAGCTTCCAAACTGGCATCTGGTCATGTGGTTTTGCCCCTTGCAAACCTGACCAATTCATCAAAAAGAGAAGCCACGTGCTCAGATGGGAAAAATGAAATTCGCACTTTTCTTCTGTGCAAAATGAACCAACAAACATTTAATTTACTGCCGTCTGGGTGTGGATAAAAATGACATGTTCAGCCATTTTCCCAACGAGTGCAATCATTTGTCTGATTAAATCAGTGAGTACACAATAGTGAAAGAGAGACCATAGGCTTCGGTAAGTGTTTATTAGCTCAGTATCAGGGACTTCAAAGGAGATTTTGCACACTGATCTGATCAGATCAGATTTGAGGAGTTTGAGATTAATGAATAAAGAATAAATAAAAAAATAATAAATCATGTGGTTTGCAAAAATATTGAATTACACCAAGATTAATGATTAGTATAGACATTTTTGTTAACATTTCATTGCCATATTTTAATGAAATTGTGTGGAATAACAGTTATTATTATGATTATGATTATTATTAGAACTTGTATGGCATTATTTAATGACTGCAAATGCAAATGTACATCAGTTGTGAGTTTATTAGTTACTATCTTTGTACCTCACCACTGCTGGGTTGAGAAGTCCAGATAAAATCTCAGTCAGAAACTACCCACTGAGAAATACTAGATGATGGTTAACCCACACTGTGCATGTGCTAAACTCTCTAAGTGTACACTTAGGATCTGCAGCAGCAATGTAGGTGTAATAATAAGCATACCAGCACAACACAAACTACCATGTCATTGTCAGTGCTGTGCTGAGAAGCATCCCCAACCAATTTAACAATATGGGGGTTTCTTTCCACTGAGTTGGGGACTTGTGTAAATATGGATTTATTACCGTAACGATGTTTACATTTGCAACAGTACATCTTTCCAGGTGTGTGGGAGCATGGGGGGCAAAGTTACATATCATTGTGAGGACCAAATGTTCCCATAGAAAAATCTGACATGTTTTCACCTTTTCTGGTCCTCACTAATGTATTTATATAAGAACTACATTTTGTATTTGAAAACCAAAAAGCGTGGCAAAACATTTGCTTTAGGTTACTGAGGTTAAGGTTAGGAACAGGTGAAGGCATAGCATTAATTAGCCACAGTAATATTTTGTCAGTGGATAGTCCTTACAGTGATAGGTAAACCTGGCAAGTTTGCTTTGTGAGGACTATTTTGATAACAAAAACAGCAACCTTTATTTGAAAAGCTAAAAGAGATCTAGGGTAGTTGTAGGTAATACTATTAATTAGCTACAGTATTCATTATGTCAATGGAATGTCCTCACAAGTATACCGAGACAAGTGTGTGTGTGTGTGTGTGTGTGTGTGTGTGTGTGCTCATGTGTAACTGGTGACAGATCATGTTCTCCATCTTCTTTAATTATAGATATAGACAATGTCTGAATTTCTCACATATATAAACACCACCTTGACCTCTGACCGTTAAGCTTTAAGCAAAGAGACTGGAACACTTACTTCAAAAACAAAAGGAAAGTTTCACCTCTGACCTTTGAACCCACTGCCTGCAGAACGTTTAGTCTAACTTCTGACTGAAACAAGTATAAAAGGAAAGTCTGACTTGTGTCAATGGCATCATAACATTGAGAGGGCCACTATAAAGAGAACAAGCCTCATAATGATTTTCACTTGTATAACTTTAATATCTTTCTAGCAGGAACTATATACCAGGGTGACACATCTGTATTTAAAGGATACTTGTAGTGAGTGTGTTAAGGACCGACCAGGTAACACGATTCTGGCCGAGGGAAGAATGTGGGAGAGGGAGGACCCAAGTGCAGGATAATAAGGATAGGGAAATATCACTCCTGGTGATAACTTTGCCAAAAAAAGCAAATATAGTTATATACCCCTAGGGTATAAAAAAGAGTAGACCGAGGGCGGCACGCCAGCCGAGGAAGAACACAGACACTCGTTAGGAGAGGCTCGTGAGCGAGATTCGATCACACGTCTCGTGTTTCCCGTGGCAATGACGTTACCACTACCCCGTGTGGCGCGAACGGAAGTATGGATAACAAAGGTTAAGGGCGTAAGGCATACAGAGGGGCCGTTTTAAAACGACTTCAAAACAATGTATATGCAGACAAAAGGGGCCTTTAACGGAGAAGTTTCAAAACTAAATAAATAAACAGACTAACGCCCGTGGCGTGATTAGTCTGAAGAAGCGGGGGGGAAAGGCATAAGTAGGCAGAAATGTCGCTGTATGGTGAAGCTCACCGGGAATGCGCATGCGCAGTAGACGACGTCTTGGCCCTAGCGCGCGTCACGCCGAGGAGTTGAAACGGGGTGGTAGGGTGGGGTAGCGTCCCGCTACTATATTCAAGAAAAAGGAATATTAAAGTACCGGACCGTGTGATCCACGTACGGCGAGGGATCACCAAGGGGATTTACATACAGGGCTTTGCAGAGGGCGAACGACAAGCATCTGTGGCGGCGAGCGACTGCTGAGGAGCGCAGGAACAAAACATGGAGGAAGAGAGGTCAGTAGCGTTGCTAAGCCTTTCCTACCTAATTCCCTGGCATTAAATCACCTCGAGTCTCCCGATCTCTACTCGGCTGATCCACTTATCGGACCAGTCGTACCTCTAAGCCCCAGTAAATCACAACTGAAAAACTCTCTTCCAGCACGGAGAATTTGCTTATGAGGAATGATAGCGCACTGACGGGCGGCGTTTAGGAAGCTGTATTTGTACTAGTCCGGCGGCCATGACGGCGCGGCCGGCGCCGCCCTCCGGTTTGCGATGCGTGAACCGTAACAGTACCCCCCCAGAGGGACGGCTCCCAACGTCCCCAGACCGGCGGCCCTATCCCGCCGGAAGTCACTGATGAGAGACCGGTCCAGGATGTGCCGAGCGGGGACCCAGGAGCGCTCCTCCGGGCCGTACCCCTCCCAGTCGACCAGGTATTGGGTGCTGCCCTGCACCCGGCGGGAGTCGAGGAGCCGGCGGACCGTGTACACCGGACCCCCTTGGACGATGCGGGGTGCAGGCGGCCGACTGGGAGGTGTGAGGGTCCGATACAGAACGGGCCGCAGCTGCGACACGTGGAAGACGGGGTGGATCCTCATAGCCGGGGGAAGCTCAAGCCGGTAGGTGACCGGGTTGATCCGCCGGAGCACCTTGAAGGGCCCTACGAATTTAGGTCCCAATTTGCCGGTGGCGCCCCGGAGGGAGAGGTGCCGGGTGGACAACCACACCCGTTGACCCCGGCGGAAAGTGGGGGCAGGCCGACGCCTGCGATCTGCCGTCCACCGCATGTCCTCCGCCGCCCGAAGCAGCAGAGCCCGCGCTTTGGCCCAGGCCATTTTACAGCGGCGAACAAAGTGCGTGGCGGAAGGGACCCCAGCCTCTCTTTCCTGCTCAGGGAAAAGAGGCGGGGGGAAGCCGAACTGGCACTCGAAGGGCGACATGCCCAGGGCCGAGTGACGCAGAGTGTTGTGGGCGAACTCCGCCCACAGCAATTGCTCAGACCAGGTGGAGGGGTTCCTGGCAGTGAGACACCGGAGCATGGCAGCCAGGTCCTGGTTGACACGCTCCGTCTGGCCGTTGGATTCTGGGTGGAACCCCGAGGACAGGCTGGCCGTGGCCCCCAAAAGGCGGCAGAAGGCCGCCCAGAAGCGACTGGCGAATTGGGGGCCTCGGTCCAACACCAGGTCGCTGGGTAGGCCATGGACCCGTGTGACATGGCGGAGGATGAGGTCGGCCGTTTCCCGCGCTGTGGGGAGCTTGGGCAGAGCCACAAACTTGCATGCCTTCGAGAACCGGTCCACGACGACCAGTATCACGGTGCAGCCCCGGGAGGGGGGCAGACCCGTGATAAAGTCGAGGGAGATGTGGGACCAGGGCCGAGAGGGGACAGGAAGCGGTAAGAGGAGGCCGCTGGGCCGCTGCCGGGGGGTCTTATTCCGAGCACAGACCTCACAAGCGGCAACAAAATTCCTAACATCCGCTGCCATTCCCGGCCACCAGAAGGTCCGCCTGAGAAAGTCACAAGTGCGAGTGCCCCCGGGGTGAGCCGTGAAGGAGGCCTCGTGGCCCCAGCACATGACGTCCTTCCTGGCGGAAGCAGGGACGAACCTGTGACCCGGAGGGCCGTTACCGGGATCGGGTTCCCTGCGGAGGGCCCTGGTGACGATCCGGTCGACCTCCCAGGTTAGTACTCCTACGAACCGAGTGGGGGGAAGAACGGATTCGGAGGCAGGGGAGGACTCGGGGGGGATCCCACTGTCTGGAGAGGGCGTCGGGCTTGACGTTCTTAGAACCCGGCCGGAAAGACACCACGAAGTCGAACCTGGCAAAGAACAGCGACCAACGCGCCTGTCGGGCGTTAAGGCGCTTGGCCTGCTGTATGTATGCCAGGTTCTTGTGGTCTGTCCAGACCAGGAACGGGTGTTTAGCCCCCTCCAGCCAGTGGCGCCACTCCCCCAGTGCCAACTTAATGGCCAAGAGCTCACGATCTCCGACCGGGTAATTGCGCTCAGCGGGGGTGAGACAGCGAGAGAAATAGGCGCAAGGGTGGAGCTTATGGGCCGGGGCGGACCGTTGGGAGACAACGGCACCGACCCCGACATCGGAAGCATCCACCTCCACGATGAATGTTTCTTTGGGGTCGGGAAGACAGAGCACTGGCGGGTTGGTGAGGAGCTGCTTGATCTCCAAGAAGGCCCGTTCCGCTGCTTCCGTCCAGTGGAACGGACCGACTTCCTTGCGAGTGAGGGAGGTCAGCGGGACGGCGATAGTGCCGAAGTCCCTTACGAACCGGCGAAAAAAATTGGCAAAGCCCAGGAATCGCTGGACCTGCCGTACTGAGGAGGGGCGGGGCCAGTCCGCCACAGCTCGGGTCTTGGCCGGATCCATACTGAGGTTCCCCCGGGATACCACAAACCCTATAAACGACACAGAGGGGACATGGAAGAGCGACTTCTCTAATTTAACAAAAAGGCGGTTGGCAAGAAGCAGGCGAAGGACGCGACGCACGTGCTGGACGTGCTGTGCCATGGATTTACTAAAGATTAAAATATCGTCTAGGTATACATAGATGTACCGGTCGAGGGCCTCTCGCAGGACGTCATTGATGAGACGCTGGAAGACGGCAGGGGCATTCATGAGGCCGAAAGGCATCACTAAATATTCATAGTGCCCCGTCGGTGTGAGAAAGGCCGTCTTCCACTCGTCCCCCGGCTGAATGCGGACAAGGTTGTAGGCGCTCCGAAGGTCCAGCTTGGTAAAAACTTGGGCACCCTGGAGCGCCTCAAACGCCGTGCTCATAAGGGGCAGGGGGTATCGGTCTTTGATCATCACTGCGTTGAGGCCCCGGTAGTCTATGCACGGACGAAGGGACCCGTCCTTGTTCTCGACAAAAAAGAAACCCGCCTCTGCAGGCGAGGAGGATGGCCGGATAAACCCCGAGCGGAGGGCTTCGGTTATATAGGAGCGCATGGCCTCCTGTTCGGTCCGGTTGAGGGAGAAAAGTCTCCCACGAGGCGGAGAAGTACCAGGCAGGAGGTTGATAGCGCAGTCATAAGCGCGATGCGGGGGGAGAAGCCGAGCCTCTTCCTTACTGAATACCTTGCCCAGATCCCTGTATTGAACAGGGACCGAGGCAAGGTCCGGCTCCGGTCTTTGCAGGGGAGGGGCCGACGGGGGAATGAGGCAGGCCTCCTGGCAGTTCGGGGACCATGAACAGACCGACCCCGACTGCCAGTCAATCGAGGGATTGTGGAGGCGTTACCACGGGATTCCCAAAACCAGCAGGTTGTGGGGACTCTGAGTGACCAGGAAGGACAGCCGTTCGATATGGTCAACAATGACCATTTCGAAGGGAGGGGTTTGGTGTGTTACAGGACCAGACCCCAAGGATCGCCCATCCAGGGTCCTAAACGACTGGGGGTGCTGGAAGGCTATCAGCCGAGAGCGAAGCTGTCTGGCCAGCCGAGCATCAATGAAGTTGCCGGCGGCCCCAGAGTCCACCAGGGCCCAGATGGTCATGAGAGGCCCCCCAACAGGACCGACGCTGGTCTGCAGGAAGAACCCAGACCGGGGAGGTACAGATGTTTCTAGGACCGGCCTCCCCGCCCGATCCTGTCCCTTACGTTTCCCGACCGGCGAGGGGACTCCGCCCTGGGCAGGTCCATGGGTCCTCGAGGCCCCTGTTGGCCGGGGGGTACATGACTTGAGCCCGAGTGGGCCAAACAGGGTACCGAGAGCCACGGGCGGCTGTTTTCTCCCGCGTCGGCGGGTGTCCAAGGATGTGGCAAGAGTATAGAGGTCGTTAAGGGTGGCCGGAGGATCGCGTGTGGCCAGGTCATCTTTAAGACCCTCATTGAGACCCTTCTGGAAGACGGCCATCAGGGCCGGGTCATTCCAACCGCTCTCTGCAGCGAGGGTCTGGAAATCGATGGCGTATTCCGCCGCTGAACGGGGACCCTGGATGAGCTCGGTAAGGCGCATTGCGAAATCCCTGCCGCCATGGGGATGAAAAAAGGTGTCTTTAATCGCTTGAGTGAAGGCAGCCTCTGAGTTGCAAATCGGTGAGCGGGACTCCCACTGGGCTGTAGCCCAGGCCAGGGCACGACCCGAAAGGAGAGAAATAATGTAGGCCACCCGAGAGCGCTGCATGGGAAATCGCGAGGGCTGCAGCTCGAAGGTCAAGGAGCATTGCAGCAAAAAGCCTTTACAACGCTCCGCTTCCCCAGCAAATCTCTTGAGAGAGGCAATCGGGGTGTCCCCCATCGGAACGGCCCTAGGGGCTGGAGCAGGCAGAGGGGATGCTGGCGGGCCCTGGGGGGTAGGTGGACCCGATAACCTGGCGGCCAATTGAGTGACCGCCACGGTAAGTTCCTGTACCTGTTGCCCCAGGGCGGTTATCTGCTCCTCATGCCTGCCGATGGCAACCCCATGGTGCTGAAGCACCGCGCCTGCGGTTGGGGTGGGGGGAGGGGAGGGCGCACCTGCTGAGTCCATACTGGGTGCGCTATACTGTTAGGGGCCGACCAGGTGACAAGATTCTGGCCGAGGGAAGAATGTGGGAGAGGGAGGACCCAAGTGCAGGAAAATATGGATAAGGAAATATCACTCCTGGTGATAACTTTGCCAAGACAGCAAATATAGTTGTATACCCCTTAGGGTAAAAATGTAGAGATGGTGGCACTGCCACCGAGAGAAACACAGACACTCGTAGGAGAGGCTGTGAGCGAGATTCGATCCACACGTCTTGTGTTCCAGGGGCAATGATGTTACCACTCCCCGTGTGGCCGCGAGAGGACGTATGGATAACAAAGGTTAAGAGCGTAAGGGCATACAGATGGGCCGTTTAAAACGGACTCAAACAAATGTTACATGCAGCCAAAAGGGGCTTTAAAGGAGAGGTTTCAAAACTACAAATTATAAACAGACTAACGCCCGTGGCGTGATAGTCTGACTAAAGCGGGGGAAGGCAAAACTAGGCAGAAAGAGATCGCTGTCTGGTGAAGCTCACCAGGGAACTGCGCATGCGCAGTAGCGACGTCTCTGCCTAGAGCGCGTGCACGCCGAGTTGAACGCGATAGCGCCCCGCTATACTTCAAGGAAAAGGAATATTAAAGTACCGGACCGTGTGATCCACGTACGGCGAGGGATCCCAACGGGGATTATGCATACAGGGCTTTGCAGAGGGAGAACGACAGCCTATCTGTGGCGGCGAGCGAGTGATGAGGAGCGCGGAATCAAAGATGGAGGAAGAGAGGTCAAGTAGCGTTGCTAAGCCTTTTTCACATAATCCCTGGCAAGAATAACCTCGAGTCTCCCGATCTCTACTCGGCTGATCCGCTTATCGGACCAGTCGTACCTCTAAGCCTTAATAAGTCGCCACTGAAAACTCTCTTCCAGAACAGAGAAATCGCGTATGAGGAACGATAGCGCACCGACGGGCGGCGTTTAGAAAGCCGTATTTGTACTAGTGCGGCGGCCATGACGGCGCGGCCGGCGCCGCCCTCCGGTTTGCGATGCGTGAACCGTAACAGAGTGTATTAATAATAACAATGCTACATCAAATAAACTCAAAGAAACTAGGGTGTTTGAAACTTACTGTGTTGCTCCTGTGTTTCACTGTTCCTCCAGCTGTGTACCTGTTCTCTTGGTTTCGGTCTCACAGCACATACTGAAATAAGTTTAATGTATTTGCACTGTCTGCAGATCAGACCCCAACACCAACACGCTTCCTGAGGAACTGCGAAGAGGTGGGTCTCTTCAGTGACCTGGAGCTCGACCAGGCATCTGAAGAAGAGGAAGAAGAAAAAAAGACCAAGCTAGTAAGAAAGGTTATGAACAACAACAATATATATATATATATAGTGGTGCTTGAATTTTCTATATTTCTGCATAAATATGACCTAAAGCATCATCAGATTTTCACACAAGTCCTAAAAATAAATAAGAAGAACCAAGTGTGAACAAATGTGACAAAAATATTATACTTGGTCATTTATTTATTGAGGACAATGATCTAATAGCCTATTACATATTAGAGAGTGGCAAAAATATGTGAACCTCTAGAATTAGCAGTTAATTTGAAGGTGAAATTAGAGTCAGGTGTTTTCAATCAATGGGATGACAATCAGGTGTGATTGGGCGCCCTGTTTTATTTAAAGAACAGGTTATCTATCAAGGAGTGGTCGACCAACAAAGATCATTCCAAGAGCAAGGCGTGTAGTAGTTGGCGAGGTCACAAAGGACCCCAGGGTAACTTCTATGCAACTGAAAGCCTCTCTCACATTGGCTAATGCTATTGTTCATGAGTCCACCATCACAAGAACACTGAACAACAATGGTGTGCATGGCAGGGTTGCAAGGAGAAAGCCACTGCTCTCCAAGAAGAACCATTGCAGTTTGCTACAGATCACGTGGACAAGCCAGAAGCCTATTGGAAGAATGTTTTGTGGACGGATGAGACCAAAATAGTAGTTATTGTTTTAAAAGAAACGTGTTATGTTTGGAGAAAGGAAAACACTGCATTCTAGCATAAGATCCTTATCCCATCTGTGAAACATGGTGGTGGTAGTATCATGGTTTGGAAATGTTTTGCTGCATCTGGGCAAGGACGGCTTGCCATCATTGATGGAACAATGAATTCTGAATTATATCAGAGAATTCTAAAGCAAAATGTCAGGACATCTGTCCATGAACTGAATCTCAAGAGAAGGTGGGCCATGCAGCAAGACAACGACCCTAAGCACACAAGTCGTTCTACCAAAGAATGGTTAAAGAAGAATAAAGTTAATGTTTTGGAATGGCCAAGTCAAAGTCCTGTCCTTAATCAAATATGATTTCAGACAGGTAATGTCAACAGGTGATTGTAATCATGATTACAATCAAAAATGAGCAGAGGATCTCTTGAATGAGGGTTGAAATGTTTAGAAACGATGTTCCTCAAATAAAGAATGGAAGGGATTTGCACATCTCTACAGTGCATAACAATAACATCATTAATTATTAATGATTCAAGGAATCTGAAGGAATTCAATGCATAAAGGGCAAATTCACAAGCCAGAACTGAACACCTGTGAACTCCAGTGATCCCTCAGACGGCACTGCATCAAGAACAGTCATTCATCAATAGCTGAAATAACCACTTGGACAAGGAGTTACTTTGGCCGTCCTTTGTGAAGCACTAGAATACAGAGTTACATTCACAAATTCTATTTAAATCTTTACTCTGCAAAAAATAAGCCTTATGTTAACCATGTCCAGGCCCCTGGGATGGACCATCACACTGTGGAAAGGTATTGTGGTCAGACCGATCAGTATTCCAAGTCTTTTTTTGGAAGAAATGCACGTCATGATCTCTGGACCAAAGACGAAAAGATTCATCCATACTATTATTAGCAAAAAGTCCAAAATCTGCCATGATATGGTGCTTTGTCAGTGCACTTGGCAGAGTTAATTTAGACTTCTCTGATGGCAGCATTAATGCTGAAATGTACACTGAGGTTTTAGAGTAAAGTAAGAGATGACATCTCTTCCATGGACATCCATGCATTTTTCAGCAAGAACAAAGGCATGGCTGTGGAAGACGATGATATGGATACTAACCCTTATCCAGAGTGACTTGCAATCTAGTTGTGAGTTAGGGACCCAATAGTGGAAGTCTGACTGAGGTGGAATTTGAACACTGGACCTACTGGCCCATAGTTCAGTACCTTAGCCACTAGGCTACCCCAGTCAGCATGAATTGAACATTGGTTGGGGAGGACCAAATGTACCATTGGGGGTTGCTAGGTATTCAACAGGTATTTTAAAATGTATTTATTTATTTATTTATTGTTTACAATAATTGCTCATAGCGAATTGTAATGGCAGAGATAAGGGATTCATAAGTTAATTGAAAACGCCTGGGAATGTGTGGCTAATTAACTGTCCAGGCAACTTAACTTTGGCAGCTAACGTTAATGATAGCTTATTGTTTAACACTCACAAATGGGCCAGTTTTCACCAAAAATATTTGCTTTTAGAGTATATGTTGCATTAAGTCTATTCCCTATGGTATTTAACTTCTTTTCATTAAAAATCAATCAAACAATTTTTGACATAACTCTTGACATAAGGCTATGCATCTCAGAATGCTGAGTGTGACATGGCAGTGATTAATCAAATTAAACAGAAGAAGGGGCAACAGGACTCTAAACTTTCATTCAGAGGGAACTTCATAACGTGGTTTTTAAAATCTCTTTTTAATAGAACTTTGCAGTGCAGGGTTCATTGGGTACAAGACAGAATGAGTGCCATGAGTTCCAGCAGCAGCAGCAGCGGCCGCAATGTGCTCTGGCTCAGCTCCATGAAAGCCATCACCACACTCCCCCCTCTCACGCTTCATCTCACTGCTCTGTGGCACGAAACACCACCCACTGCACCACCAGCACACAGTAAGTAACAGCACTTTACCAAGCCCACCCAAACAATACATGTGCATTTATTTGTTTCAGCATTCATAATGTCCTCCTGTGTTTTTATCACTGACCGAAGGTCAGCACCTGCCTGTCTCCATAGCCAGCAGAGACTTCCTGCAGCTTGTGCAATGCAAGCCTCTTGCACTATGCATGTGAGTATTTCTAAATGCAGGCAAACACTTGATTTCTTATACACACTACAAATATCATTCAAAAACACAGAACATGGACTCACAACCACAAAAATAGTCCTTATAATCTCCTGTTGTCTGGTCTTACCCAGAGGAGGATGGCTGCCAATTTGAACTTGGCTCCTCTTAAAATTTGATTTCCATGCATCTCAGGGAATATTTATGTATGACTGTTGCCTCTGGCTGCCCAATTTTGAGCTAGGTTCTGATTGTTGTAAAGATGCTCTGTAACAATGTCTCCCACAGGAAAATTTTAGTGCTCAGTGGTTGCTCTTCCATAATTCAGAAGACTTAATGGCATTTACACCAAACATCTATAACAAAACCACCTGCCTAATACTGCATAGGTCTGCTACCAAGGCTCAGACCTATAATGCCATGGCTCTACAAGAGGTCTGAAAGTGTCCTGTGATATCTGGCACCAACATGTAAGCAGAAGAGTCCTGTAAGTTGTGAGTTGGGGCCTCCACAGATCTGACTTGTTTGTCCAGCATTGAGATCTGTGAGATTTGTAGGCCAAGTCAACACTATGAACTCTTTGTCAGCTTCCTCAAACCATTTCTGTACAATTTTTGCAGTGTGACAGGACGCATTATCTTGGTCTGCTACAATGTTTAAGTGGGTGGTAGGTGTCAAAGTGACATCCACATGAATACCAGGACCCAAGGTTTCCAAGCAGAACATTGCCCACACTGCCATTGCATCACACTGTCAATGTTATTCACTTCAACAATATCTCTTAGCTTGAAGCTGTTAGAAATTATAATAACATTAGTGCAGTGATGCCTGAAGCAAAAAATTAAAACAATATACTTTTTTGCCTATGAAATGGCATTCACGTTCATTCATTCACTTCCTTATCCACTTGATCTTGGACAGAGTCACAGGACAGCCAGTGCCATAGGGCACAAGGCAGGAACCATCCTACACAGGGCGCCAATCCATCGTAGGCCTATGAAATTTTAGTTAATAAACAAGTTATAGTTATTATAACATTATTTCACATTAAACCAAATAAACTGTTGCCATGCATGATACATTTTTAAGTTCATTTTGAGAGTTCAGAAATTAAGATGCAAGTTGGCACATCTGAGAACAATTTTAGTCTTTATTCAGAGCTCTGCTAAAACTCAGCTGGAGACACGTGAGATTACGTGAGTCTTTTTGCTTTGAAAAAACCCAGAGAAACAAGAGATTTCTCAAGAGCAACAAGAGCAAATTTCTCTATTTTATTCCCATCTCACAGTTTAGGAGAAACTTAAGAGACATTAAGGAGATCAGCTTTGTGACTTTCTTTGTTTATGGGTATTGATAAAACTGCTATATAAATACAACTAAATTATATTAAACTGAGAGGCAGACTTGGGGTGGCACGGTGGCTCAGTGGGTAACATTGCTGCAAGAAAGCCCTGGGTTCAATCCCAGGGTGGAGTGGCCTGGGTCCTTTCTGTTTGGAGTCTGCATGTCCTCCCCCTGTCCGTGTGGGTTTACTCCGGGTACTCTGGTTTCTTCCCACAGTCCAAAGACATGCAAGTTAGGTTAATTGATTACACTAAATTGGCCTGGTTTGAAGTGGTCTCTGGCGACAGACGGAGCGACGCATCGACTGGAGTATTCTCGGTCACATCGAGTGGCAGTGGGGGGACCCCGCATCCAGCGGGACAAGCGCCAGGAAAATGATGATGACTTTCTAGGCAGACTTGGCTGACTGCTGAATTATTGCACGCTTCATTGGATGTTGTCATTTGACGTTAGCCAAATAAGCATGCACATAAACAGTGACGTTTATTTATGAATGACGAATACCTTGCACCTTCTTCAGTATGCTGAGAAGGGCCATACCCTGTAGTGAAAATCATGAATCTGATTGGTCAGATACCTTGTCATTTTATTAATAGACTGACATTACCGAACACTTCAAAATATCATCAGAAGGGGCATGCAGGCACGTAGACAGAAGTCATTCCAGTGAGCAGTGATTGGTTAGAACCACTCTCAGTCAGATATGTGTCCCATAGCAACCAAGAAATTGCAGAGTAGCGTTTCGAATAGGTTGATGTTTTTTATTTTGCTGCTCATGAAATAAAGATTTCTCTAATGCTTTAAATACACCTGTCTGTTATGCCTTCTCTGAATGTTAGAAGGGCCTGACTATATGTCACTGATATACATCATACACGCACGTGAAGTAGAATACTGTATTGAAGTTCCTTTCATGTACTAAACTTACTTAACATAGATGAAATCATTAATATTGCTATATTCATGTTTTGACAGATAAACACACAGTTAACAATGGATCCCAACATGATTGGCATACCAAGGACTTCTCACTCTGGATCATGTCCCACACCCCAGGTACAGCAAACTATATTGCAACCAGCATCAGTAGAAAGAAGATTTAGGTCGTGTATTTAGTCCTGTGTGTATAAATGGCAGTGGGAGCTTTTTTCATACTGAGATAATTCATACAAATATCCAGACTGTTACTCAGTACAGACAGAATAATGAATGACTTCTATAAACTGGAGCAGCATGAAGGTGCATTGGTCAGCACTTTGCACCTCACAACTTCTGAGACTTCGGTTCGATTCGCGGCCTGACTGCTACCTGTGAGGATTTTGCATGTTTTATGTGTGTGGTCTTCCAGGATCCATAGGCTACTGGATTTTAAACCATAAAAGTAAGCACAATCAAACTGGGTAGCAGTTAGCTTGAAACTTGATTAAGGTAGCTTGCCAATCTACAACATTTAGCTACCTAATGCTAAACAGAATGACCAATTCTTCTGAAAAATATAGGAAGACATTTCTGTATAAATGAATAAATGATCTACTTTGCAGCTATTCTAAAAACAGGGATTGTCAGTGAAACTAAAACTAAGGTAAAGCTAAAATCAGCACTGATAACTTGATTATTTATAACAAAAACAATCTGCTGTTTGAAAATATGTTTAAATAACATTACAGTGCACCCACTGCATCCAGTGAATCTTCTTTCTGGATTATAGCAGCAATGTGGGCTGTACTCAACACTTTATAGAGTGTGTAAAAGTCATAACGGAACCACTGCTATTGTACTAATTGGTACATATTATATCATATTATATAATCGAACCAAGAAGGTGCCCTGGGGATATTGGAGGAGATTGGAGCCAGCAATAGTTTACTCATGTGCTGTAAGCTCAGTATCAAGTATTGTTTTTACCTCGTTACTATACACCTCTGTTTATTCGTCAGTTACAGTCAGCAGTCTTTACTCTCTCTAAAGCATTTTGGGTAGAATATTTTGGCATTGCTGGGACTTATACCCTCAAGGAACGTATCACTGAACCTTACCCACTAAGCCACCAAAAGCCCACCAGGCAACACAGTTTTTGAATAAACAAAGCAGCTTCTCCAGACAGCAGGACTGCCTTTCACACCGAGACCTTGCACACTTCAAACAGCACACACATACATAGACATATAAACATACAGTGTGCATTCTCGAAGACGGGAGTGTATAGAATTACAAATGTCTTAACCTGCTTACCATCTAAGAGACATTGTGAAACATGGGTTTGTGCCTGTGTTGTGTGTGCTTAACTGTCATGTGATGTCAGTTCCAACTTCCGCTGACATAAAACACACATCTTTCCCAAGCCATTTGAACTCACTAATGTTTTTATAAAGCGAAGGCCATCTTAGTGTTAAAGGTTATTACAGATATGCTTGTTTGGAGTAGGTATTTACAAGGTTGTTGTTTTATGTGAAGGTTGAAATGTCTGCATATTTAACTCCATTGCTTTATTATTTCATTTTAATGAAAGCAACTATTGATGGACTAATAGTAATAATGCAGCTATAATGTCCACAACAAGATCTATTACACCTGTTGGTTGTTTGAGAGTGCAAAGTTTGTGTGCAAACCTATCTGCTGTGCATTTTACACCAGTCATTGGCTACATAACACCATATTAAATACTAAATATAATAACAGAATAGAAGAAAGACCATTGGTGGTGTAGGCTTCTAATTACTGTAGATTACTATGTTTTGGGGATATAGCTATTGTGGTGAGATCATTTTTTCACAAATTGTTTGAAGTGTTATAATGGATATACCACTATCCTGAAATGGTGCATTTTTCCCTTATGTCCCACCATTGTCCTAATTTCCTCAGATGTTTTTTAACCAACATTTGAGATGTTGGATCAAACAGCTTTACTGTATACTAATTTGTCTCTTTAGTTAGCATCTCTAATTTTGCCATTTCAGAATATATTTATTTGTTTTGATTTTCTTTGCATATGTTGCCTGTAAAGCTATTTTCGTTGTAAATCTCTGGCTCACTAATAGGGTAGGATGGTGGCTCAGTGGGTAGCACTGTTGCCTCACAGTAAGAAGGCCTTGGGTTCAATCCCCAGGTGGAGCAGTCTGGGTCTTTTCTGTGTGGAGTCTGCATGTCATGTCCATGTGGGTTTACTCTGGTTTCCACAGTCCCAAGACATGCATGTTAGGTTAATTGGTGTCTCTAAAAGTACCGTGTGTATATGCACTATGATGGATTGATGCCCTGTCTAGGGTTGTTCCCTGCCTTGCCACCGGCTAGGCACCAGCTCTCCTTTGACCCTGTACAGGATCAAACAGAAAAGAAAGTGAGTGAGTGAGTGAGTAGCTCACTAATACAGACAGCACATGCAAACTACTGCTGCTAAGTACTGTTTATTAGAGCTTTAATAAAAAATGTGAGTACAGAGACAGCTAACCGTATTAGGTATAACGAATGGAATTCCAATTGGCTCCGTATTAGCATTTTGTATTTGACATTGCATATGCAGTATATTGGCTATTAAGTGGAATTGTGTATTCCTATATCTGTATCTGCAAGTCTAACTGCCTAACTATTAAACATGAATATGAATATTGAGGATATTTTTTTACTTGTATTTTGCTGACATATTTAAATGTTCTAGATTTCACACATGGAGTGCTAATCTTATACTGTACTAATGTAAAATATTTATGTGAATTCACTGCAAAAATGATGCAAAAGCATCAAGACTAACTTGTTCTCTCTTCTGTCCATTCCCTTAGAGGTCAAAGGCCATGCTAAGTCACACACACCCCATGACTGCCAATGGAAACCCCATAAGTCACATGATGGAAATGATGTCGTCACCAACGCAAGGAAGAGGTGGGCTACCGCTGACACATCTCCCAACATCTCCTCATCATTTGTACCCGCAGCACTGCCCCAGCCAATCACAGCAACGACACCCCCTGCAGCAACAGCGTCATGGGCAGCCATCTCAAAGCTGTGTCCACCATTCGCCCCCTGCACACCAATCCCAAGCACCTGCCCATCAACCTGCCAATCCCCTGACACATCAACCAACCCCTGCACAGGTAGAATAAAACCAATGTTTTGTTCAGTTTTACTATCCATATATGTGTTTATGGGTGTATATGCTGAAATATTTATTATCTTTTTTAGATATCCCCAGTTCCCAAACACATAGCGTGTGCACAATCTCCTCCCCAGACGAGTGGAGGGAAACGCAGACGGACGGCGGATGAAGACCCTGACGAGCGCAGGCGGAAGTTTCTGGAAAGGAACAGGGCAGCGGCCTCACGGTGCAGACAGAAGAGAAAAGTCTGGGTGATGTCACTGGAAAAGAAAGCAGAGGAACTTACACACACCAACCTGCAGCTACAGGTACATAAACACAAATTGAATATACCATTCATAACCTGTTATGGAACAACTAGCAGTGGTGTTTCTGAATAAAATGTGTAGTGTTCTGCTATTTATTTCTGTTTTTATAACTGTTGTGTGTCAGAATGAAGTGACACTACTCAAGTCAGAGGTCATTCAGCTAAAGCAGCTCCTGTTGGCACATAAAGACTGTCCTGTCACTGCGAGACAACGAGAACCACAAGGTGGGTAACACACTTAGTTGCCAGGTCATTAATTACTCCTTCATTGTACTAATCATTGCATCTATACTATTCAAGTTCAAGGAGCTAGTTCTAGCAATTAATTAAATTAAATAGCTAGCTAACTAGCTAACAACATATACAATGCTGTCAAACAATATGTCACTATTTAGCGACACCCAACCCTGAATCCTGAAGTCTGCTGTGGAAACAATTCCATGCCTTCCTATTTAACCTGTTATACAAATACAATGGTACCTCGGGTCTCGTCATCAGTTCGTTCCAGAAGGCTTGTCAAGAACCGAAAACAATGAGTACTGAGCAAATTCTTTCCATAAAGAATAATGTAAATTCAATTAATCCATTCCAGGCCCCCAGAAAATCCACACTGTATAAGGCAGTACAGTGGTACCTCGGTTCTCGACCACCTCGGAACTTGGTGGAATTCGGTTCTCAACCCATTTTGACTAGAAAATTTGTCTCGGTTCTCGGCGTTTGCTTGGAACTCTGCGCACTTGCTTAAACTTGTATGAGTCGGGCTGTGCGACCCCTTTCAGCTGAAACTTGATGCACGATTCATGATTCATGATTCATGATTCAGTTCAGTACACAGAGATTAAGGTTTACAGTAGTCCTCAGAGACAATCTCTGCTATTTATATCATGTTTTTCTTTATTTTTTACATCTACAGTACTGTATTCTTAGTGCAAATAAGTCTCCATGGGTCTTAAAAAGGTTAGTTCAAAAGAGCCAACCAAAAGCAAATCACTTTCAGTCCCCTACTCACTAAATTACATAAGATTTCTCAATACTTTATTGTAAAATAAGCTTTGTGTTAATGATTTTGACCAACTGTATGCTTAAACATTAACTTACTTATCATTAAATCATCATAGTATCCTTTCCATATCTCTACTATGATACAGTATAGACCAGTCTACCAAACACTCGTTAAACTCCTCAGTTCATGTTCATTTAACTTATGATGGATTTGTCGGAACATATCCCCTTTGTGAATCAGGGAGCACCTGTACAATACAACTCCATTAATGCATATAATGCCTTATACAGTTTGGATTTTCTGGGGGTCTGGAACAGATTCATTCAATTTACATTATTCCTTATGCTACAAATTTGCTTGGTACTCGTCGTTTTCAGTTCTTGGCAAGCCTTCTGGAACAAATTAATGATGAGAACCAAGCTACCACTGTATATGCAATAATGGAGTTGTATTGTACAGCTGCTGCCTAATCTACGATGGAGATATGTTCTGACAAATCCATCATAAATATGTATCCTGAACCGATGATTTTAATATAGTCTCTAGTGTATCATAGCTGAGCCTATTACACATTAACTCATTAACCTGCAGTTGGCCAAAATCATTAACACAAAGCTTATTTTATAATAAAGTGTCGAAAATATCATGTAATTTAGTGAGTAATTGATAGAAAATGAAAAGTAAAAGCAAAACACTTGGGTGAACATTTCGACTGGCTGTCATTACCAACCATTTTAGCACCTATTGGGACTTATTTGCATGAAGAAAATAGCATTGTAGATGTAAAAATATAGAAAAACACGAGAAACAAAGCAGAGGTCTGCACTGAGTGAGAGCTGTTGTGAAACTGAATGGTTGAATCACTGTGTCCTGAATCATGAATCTTGAATTTTGAATCATGAATCGGGTTTTGGCTGAAACATGCGTCACAACTCATACAAGTTTAAGCAAGTGCGCAGAGAACTGAGTAAACGACGAGGGCCCAGACAAATTTTTCTAGTCAAAATGTGTCGGGAACCGAGTTTGACGAGTTCCGAGGTGGTAGAGAATCGAGGTACCACTGCACACTTCACAATCCCATAGACTCAGTAACGTTTTGTCCAAACATCATCTGTGTCTTCAGAGACACATCAGATAGGACATATCAAATAGAACTTAAACCCTTAACCTTTTTGTTCAGCAACCTAGTACCTTAACCATTGCATCAGCACTGCCCCCACCCATGTCCCCTCATATTAGGTCCTCCGCAGCTAGCTACCATGCTACATTTACAAAATGATAGTACAAGCCTCTCATTTTACACAGGATACCCCGACACTGCTAATCTATCTTGCTTTATACAAGGGTGCAATGGTACTGCTAATATTAGCTTCTCTTTATGTACAGGGTGCTATGACTTCTTCTAATACCATCCTCTCTTCAGTGTTCAGGCCTATCTATGTAGCTTATATACTCCATGGCTAGCTAGCTTGCTACATTTACAATGCCTTCAGGGAAACATCATATAGCATAGCATGCCCTGACACAGCTAATATTAGCCTCTCCTACTGCACAATATACCCAACACAGCTAACATCAGTGACATGTAATCATAATATAAACAAAATGTAAACAATATACAACTGACCCTGGCAGCACATATGCAGTGAAGTTATTGCTGATTGTTTGTGCTACGTGTATCAGTCTGAGACATGTGACAACCCTCAGACCCAGCCTCGACCCAAATGAGCACTAAGACTTGGGAACCCCCAATATGGCTTGGTAAACTGTACAGTATACACACACACATCCAGAACCACTGCAAATTGCAGCCAGCACTTTCGGTGATATTGAGATAACCCATGCTAGACTCATTGTGCCAGAGGCAGGGAGCTTAGCATTTTGGAACCAGTGCTCTACCGACTGTGCCGTAGTCATCCTGTAAGGGTTGGTTCCCTGGCAGAGTTGTCTGAGGGTTGTCACGTGTGTCCCAAACAAGACGTGGCCCCACATTAAATAGTTGATTTGACTTTCCTTGTGTTTCCTTCACAGTTGGCAGCCCAGCAGGAAGTCCCATCCAGACGCATGCCATCCAACACAAGAACATCTCAACATCCAGCACCACGACTGCACACGCGCACTTTACCACACACTCACATGCTTCTGCCTAAGGGCAGTTTGAAAACGTTAACTATAAGCCACCTGGATATTTCAGAAAAGTTCTAGGGAAGCGTGTACTAGAACAGACCAGTCCTTACTTATGTCAGAATAGGTACATATGATAGAAATAAGCCAGCCATGCAATTCATCTCAATTAAGACTGTCAGTCTGAAAAATCATCTCCGTAACAAACTAATGAAAATGAAAGTAGCCTGCTTGTGTAGCCTGATTGAGGAAACACATCTCAGGTGTATAACTGTATGACATGAACATTAGGAAGTTGGATCCTCTCACACTGTGACAGACTGGAGTAGGCCGACTGAACAAGCGGTTTCGGTTTGCCTTCTTTCCAGCATTTTAACATTTCTTTGACCAGTAGTATTTCCTCAGGGACATTCACTCCTGGCAATATATTTGTATGTGTTTGTTTCTTGTATGTTTCCCTTTTTCTACCACTTTTCGCTGCATCAGCTTACAGTTCGGGTGTGAACAGCTGAAATGCCAGATGATTCAATTGTACGTATCGATCAGGAATGTATGATACTGTAAATAGAAATAGATAATTTTGTATTGCTTCAGATTGTGACTGCACTTTTCTGTATTAGCCACGCATTTGTCTGTGACTATAAAGGATCACACAGGCTCTTTCTCAGTGAATCAGGTGTCGCATGTGGAATAATACTGCACCATCGTGACTGCTTCATTTAACACTATATATACATATGTGTAAGTATTCACATTAACTAAACACATCAGCTCAAAGGCATTTTAAACCTTCATTACTTTCCATGTGAACACAGTGTGCACCGGATACATTCAGTCTAATTTCAATGGCCAGGTTATAAAATCATGAAATCCCTTCCTACTGTTTGCTATAAAATGTTTAAATGTTCAACAGTACAGTGTTACAAAAGGTTTGACATTTCACTAGATCATTGTAAAACAGGCGAAGTCACTCGGCTTAGATCCTGCAGATGAAGACAGTGTTTTCCATGTATAGTTTTCTAAAAGAAAAGCCATATCTCTTTATTTTTGTACCAGCTAACTAACAAGTTGTATTGCTATCTCTAATTAAAAGAACTTGCTTTACATCCAGGTTGTCTTTCTATGTGTCTGCTTAGTTTTTTTTATAAGTTATTCATCACATTCTTGAATATTTATATTGCACATTGTTTTGATCCTTATAAATGCATGTATTACACAAAATCTATAGATATATTACAAGCAGCTCTGGTGGCTCGCTGGGTTGAGTGGTGCATTTACGGCAAACGCCACTGGGGGGTGCACTCCCAAGGCTGAGCTAATGGGGAAGGTTGTGTCAGGAAGCGCCAAATCTAAATTGCAGTCATCTGCTGTGGCAACCCCTCACAACAGCAGCTGTAAGAGAATTTATTTCCCTATACTCTCACTGGCCACTTTATTAGCTACACCTTGTGTCTACACTCATTGTCCATTTTATCAGTTCCACAAACTATTTGCACGTTGTAGTTCTACAATTACAGGCTGTAGTTCATCTGTTTACCTACATACATGTTTGTCCCCTTTACACTGTTCTGTAATGATCAGGACTCCCACAGGGCCACCACAGATCAGGTACTTTTTGGGTGGGGGATCATTCTCAGCACTGCAGTGACACTGATGTGGTGGTGGTGTGTTAGGGTGTGTTGTACTGGTATGAGTGGATCAGACACAGCAGGGTTGCTGGAGTTTTTAAACACTGTGTTCATTCACCACCAAATAGTACCTGATCTGTGGTGGATCTGTGGGGGTCCTGACCATTAGAGAAAATGGTAAAGGGGAATAACAAAGCATGTAAAGAAACAGATGGACTACATTCTGTAACTGTAGAACTACAAAGTGCTTCTATATGATAAGCGAAACTGATAACATAGACAAAGAGTGTAGAAACAAGAAGGTGTACCTCGTAAACTGATCAGTGAGTGTATGTTGTTCTTTAATTTGTTTGTAAGGCACTCAGGTGGTGCAGCAGTCTAAGTCCACCACCACAGAGACCTGTGTTTGTTTTACAGCGGTGCCTATAGGCCAGGTCAAACATCATATGCAGGCACAATGGGCTGTGTCTGAGGGGCATCCTGTCCGAAACGAGCTTATGCCTGCACCCTGTGGATACTTAATTACATTTAATCAGTAAGCTCTAGGAACTGCCTATGGTATGCACAGACAATAATTATCTCAAATGTTTTTGGTTACAATAATTCTCTAAGGCAAGTATCCTCTCTCTAGACTAGAATAATATGTACAGTGGGGACCAAGTCTGAGACCACTAGTAATATTTTTTCTCAAATGCAATACATTGTTTTTCATTACAAATCAGTTAATGAACAAAACAATTTGAGTGAAAATAAAGAAAAAAACCACTGTACATTTCAGAGTTATTTAGTATATGCCATGTCCCCCTTTTGCGGTACTGACAGTGTGTGTAGTCATGCAAAGTCTGATGATCCATCTTACCCTGGCATTTTTTCACAATATTCCAAAGATCACCTTGTGATGTTACTGAATGCTTGGCTTTCTCTGTCTTCAGGTGACTCCATTAATGCTCAATGAGGATTAGGTCAGGTGACTGTAGAGAGTCAGTCATACATTCACATGACAGTCAGAGTCACTCAAATTGTTATGCTAATTATCTGATTTGTAATCAAGTCAAGTCAAGTCAGATTTATTTATATAGCGCTTTTTACATGCAATGAAAAACATTGCATTACATTGGAGAAAAATGGCAATTAGAAGGATTTTTACTTGTGGTCTCAGGCTTTTGACAACCACTGAATATATATAAACCAGAGTTTTAATATAGGTTTCAAAAACAGAACACACTCAATGGCCCGTATATACTCAGTGCCTTATAATAATTATAACATAATTCACTATAGACAAAGAAACATAAAAATGTTATATGAATATGCAAGGCATGTAATAGTTGGCGAGGTCACAAAGGACCCCAGTGTAACTTCTAAGCAACTGAAGGCCTCTCTCACATTGGCTAATGTTAATGTTCATGAGTCCACCATCAGAAGAACACTGGACAACAATGGTGTGCATGGCAGGGTTGCAAGGAGAAAGCCACTGCTCTCCAAGAAGAACACTGTTGCTCATCTTCAGTTTGCTAAAACTCACGTGGACAAGCCAGAAGGCTATTGGAAGAATGTTTTGTGGACGGATGAGACCAAAATAGAGCTTTTTGGTTTAAAAGAAAAGTGTTATGTTTGGAGAAAGGAAAACACTGCATTCCAGCATAAGAACCTTATCCCATCTGTGAAACATGGTGGTGGTAGGACCATGGTTTGGGCCTGTTTTGTTGCATCTCGGCCAGGACGACTTGCCATCATTGATGGAACAATGAATTCTGAATTATATCAGAGAATTCTAAAGGAAAATGTCAGGACATCTGTCCATGAACTGAATCTCAAGCGAAGGTGGGTCATGCAGCAAGACAACAACCCTAAGCACACAAGTCGTTCTACCAAAGAATGGTTAGAGAAGAATAAAGTTCATTCTTTGGAATGGCCAAGTCAAAGTCCTGACCTTAATCCAATAGAAATGTTGTGATAGGACCTGAAGTGGGCAGTTAATGTGAGGAAACCCACCAACATCCCAGAGTTGAAGCTGTTTTGTACAGAGGAATGGACTAAAATTCCTCCAATTGCAGGACTGATCAACAGTTACAGGAAACGTTTAGTTGCAGTTATTGCTGCACAGGGGGGTCACACCAGATACTGAAAGCAAAGGTTCACATACTTTTGACACTCACTAATTTGTCATATTGGATCATTTTCCTCAATAAATAAATGACCAAGTATAATATTTTTGACTCATTTGTTTAACTGGGTTCTCTTTGTCTACTTTTAGGACTTGTGTGAAAATCTGATGATGTTTTAGGTCATATGTATGCAGAAATATAGAAAATTCTAAAGGGTTCACAAACTTTCAAGCACCACTGTATTGCACAGCACTCTAATTTTCACCTAGTACATGTAATGACAGGGTGCAGTATGTAGTGACACAGGCAATACATGTTAAAAACTGGTATAGTCTGTCCCCTACTGGACACCATTAACATTACATCCCAAATACCTGCAGGAACGTTACACAGTCAAAAACAAACACGAACGGCGTTTATATATTATTCAAGTTTATTAAAAAAATTGAATGCATGTAAAATAAACCATTTCTTTCCTGAAATAAGCTCACTGAGATACTAAAATAAGAAAATTCAATCAAGGAATTACATCAGTAATATAGTCCATATCAAGTATATTACTATGTGAAACAGTTGAATTCTGCCAACCAGTGGCTGACACTGAAACATATCTGCATTTACTTACAAATCACATGTTCAGGTACTCTTCATTCCTCATACACAGTTGTTTATGTTTTCATTCGCCCCTAAGAAAGAGACCTTCCCAGATCCCTCTGTGAGAAATGTGAGGATATATAGTCGCTACTTGTATGGTGTAAAGTTTACAGTGGCCTAACAGTCCCCATGCATCATCTTTATCTATTACTGCCTGGCCTGACTGGACTCATATTTGGGCTTTATTTCTACCTTAAACTCCCAGGTACCCTCTGCAGTCACTCCCGATGTCAACATTTCCTATCTGCATTGGCACCATGGTATCATCTCTTCTCAAAAAAATCGATCAGCTGGAAACTGGATAAGGTCTCCTTCTTCTGCCAAGTTTGGACCAGTCTGGTAGCCACTAAAATCTGAAGAAACACAGGTTGTGGCCATGGCAGATCGGAAGGGCCTCCTTGTTGAGTACATATGACGTACGTGAGAATGTGCTGAAGACTTCCGCCTTTTGAACCTCCTCCTCAGCACACGTCCGAGCCAGACGGCACCTACCAGCAGCAGCAGCAGTGCATTGGCTATGAGAACTGCTACGATCATGTGCTGTAAGTTGACCTCACCATTAACCGAAGATGCTGTAACAAAACCCACGCAGTGATCTCTAGGAGCCACGTGGCATAATGCCCCATCCACCACGCTCTCGACGCATGTGATGTAGGTAGAGCCTGGACGGAGCTCCTGAAGGGTCACTGCTCTGCCTGTACCGTCCATGTAAACATAGCGTGGGAAACGAATGGCATGGCCAAATCGATCAAACAGAACACGGAACATTAGTGCTTTGAACTTGACTGCATGACTATTGGTGGCTGTGCTCCAGCTAACCGTGGTCGTGTCAGAAGTGACATCGTGCACGCTAACGTTCAAGATGTAGTGATGGTTGAAATGGCATGCGTTCGTCCCCTCCCCACTCCTTGCTTCATAATGCTCTGTCTCTTCCTGTAGCAGCAAGTCTGAGTGATCTTGTCTTCCAAACGTTTGCAATGGTCCGATAACGTCTCTTTGCTGGTCCCAGATGCTTCTGTTTTCTGTTCTTAAAGGCATGATTTTGGTTGTCAGTGTTCCAAGAAGGGCCAAGGAGGGGCTTGCTTTCTCTGAATCACTGGGTTCAGGTTGTGCCTTCTCTCTGAACCCTGTCTTCCTCTTCCTCATAGGTTTCTCCCTGTCTCTTTCAGCGTCCCTGGTTATCATGTCCTCCTCTTTGTCTCCTTCTCTCTTAAGCCTTTCGTCCTTTGTCACTGGGGCCTCCACCACTCCCACTTTCTGACCCTCCTTCACTTCTGCTTCCTGATCTGGTTGACAGTAGGTGCTACTGTTCCCTTCCTGAATCAGGATGGTATGGTTCACATAGTCCAAAAATTTCCCTTTGAGTGCAGGTGGGTGGCGGCATTGCACTAGAGTTGTGAGAAGCTTTCCCTGAGCATGCTTTTCTGCCATCCAATCCTTCAGTTTCTCCATGTGACAGTCACAGGTCCAGTTGTTGCCACTAAGGTTCAGCTGGAAAAGTTCAGCATTTGACGTGAATACACGACCTGCGAGCCTTGCAAGTTGGTTGTTGCTCAGGTTCAGGACCTTGAGGCGTGCGAGATGTGTGAACGCTGAGGGGTTGATGTGTGTAATCTGGTTATAGCTCAGATCCAGACGTTCCATGCACTGTAGTGGCTCGAGTAATCCCTCCGAGACCTCAGTCAGCTCATTTCGGTCAATCCCGAGCTCCCTGAGTCGCAAGAGTCCCTTCAGAGCTTTGTTCTCAAGCCTCACAATCTTGTTGTTACTTAGTGACAGCTTTGTGAGCTTTTGCAAGTTCTGAAACACATGATTACCAACGTATGTGATTTGGTTTCCAGAGAGCAGCAAGGTCAGTAAGGACTTCAGGTGGGAGAACATGAAAATGTCACTCAGTTGTTTTTGTTTGTTGTCTGAGAGGTTTAGGAACTGTAGTTTTGACAGACTTGAGAAAGCCCTTCTATGAATGTGATGGAGCTGATTAGACTCCAGGTGTAGAAACATGAGATTAGGCAAGTGTCTAAAAGCACTCTCATTCAGAAGCTCGATGGAGTTTTTGTCCAGCCTGAGTTTGAGAACACTCTCCAGATTTCTAAAGGACTCACCTGTCAGATCCCTGATGTTATTATTGTTGCTGTAGAGCACCGATAGTTTCTTTAAAGGTTCTAATGTCCCGGGTTGCACCGCAGAGATGAGATTGTGTCCCAGATATAGCTCCTCAAGCTCGACCAGTTTGGAGAACGCGTGTGGATGCACGCTTCGTATCTGGTTGAACTGCAGGTCGAGTCTCGTCAGATGGTTGGAGTTTGCGAAATCATCAGCGGTTACGTTGCTGATGAAGTTCCCGGCGAGTGCGAGCACACGCACAGTCCGAGCAGTGTAAGGGACATGGCGCAGGCCGCGGTTTGCACATAGCACGTGGTGTGAGAGCGGACATTCACAGAGCTCTGGACACGCAGCACAAACACACAACAGCACAGCCACAGCACCGACCACCCACAGCACAGGGTACGAGATCTCCCGCTTCTCCATCTGCCCCAACCTCTAGTACTGAACACATCACTCACATGCGCCTTTAACCGGAGGAGAAATATAAAAACAAATCCATTACGGCTCCAGTGATTATTGTTTCATGGTGCAGTTCGTGCAGAAGAAACAAGAGCCTCGGCGTCGCTTGGACTCTCTTTCCATAAGTGGTCATCTGTTGCAGATCACACACATGGATCGCTCCACCCCTTACTTCCCAACGTCCAGATGTGGACAGCACTCTCTCTCTCTCTCTCTCTCTCTCTCTCTCTCACACACACACACACACACACACACACACACACACACACACACACACACACTCGCTTGACACTTTGTATTACTATATTTGTGAGTTCGTTTCACCTATATTACTGTAGCTAAATATTGCTAGCCCTACATCTAAGTTTAGCCGCAGTAACCCAAAGAAAATCCGTTAGAATGTTTTTTTAATGCAACCCTTGAAACATGGTCACACACACACACACACACGCACGCACGCACACACGCACGCACACACACACACACACACACACACACACCATGTCTCACTATCTTTGTGGGGACTGCCTACTGACCTAATGGCTACTGTAGCTATTTAATACTACACCTAACCTTAACCTCAGTCACCTAAAGCAAATCTTTTGACTCTTTTTTTGCTTTTCAAAAGAAATCTGCAGTTTTTCTGTTTTAAAAAAGCAGTTTACCTTGTGGACCCATCAAAAACTCTTCGCAATGTTAAAAATGTCCTCGTAGGGACTTTTGGTCCCCAAAATGTAATATAAACATGGACACACACACACACACACACACACACACACACACACACACACACACACACACACACACAAGTTGGAATCCCACAAGTATAGAAAACTTTGATTTTTTAAACTTGTGGGGACATTTGGATATATATAAACTTGACCCCAACGCACACAAAGACAGTATTACTATATTTGTCAGGATCTACCACTAACTAGATATTGCTATAGCTAGATAACCCTACACCTACACTTAACTTTGCACCAATTTCTTTTTTTCAAATGGAAGCCCACACACACTGAGATGGTCATGGATGTGTGAGTTTTATAAACAAATTATAAATCTGAACATTGTCTGATGTGTAGTAGTCTATAAGTATATATACTGTATGTATAGTGTGTATAATACTATATATCACAGTATTGTTGCCGTCTTTAGTAACGATTAGAAAAGCATTGTTTACATTTTGGAGGATCTAGTTTTTAATTTATATATGGGAAATCAGTTGTAGTTGGCATTTGTTTTCTAGATTTAAGTGCACAAAGCATTGCTTAGTAATATACTATTGGACTGCTGTTGGTACAAGACTTAATGGCTCTATGATGACCAACCAAATGTCTTTGACTATTTAATATTTTTAGTATTAGTTTTTTATTATTAATTTAAGAAATACTTTCTTTTCTACTAAACAGTCAAATTATAGTGTGATTTATGTCCCCTTAAACACTGACACGGAGAACCACACACACACACACACACACACACACACACACACACACACACAAACACACACACACATCCTCTCTTTCCTCTCTCTCTTTCTTTCTCTCTAATATGGGAAAAGCAGACTCCTCTTCCCACGAGGGTCCCTCGACGACATACTCCTGGACTCTGAATGCATGTTTGAGAAAGCAAAGGAATCCAAGGAAATAGACAAATTAGAAAAAAAGGAAAGAGGGAAATTTTCAGCTGAAATGACTATCTCAGGCTGTCCTGGAGGTCTCGTGTGTATATGTGTGGGGGTGGGGGGTGGAGGGCATATTTATTACATATGCTTTACATTCATAGCCACACTTGAACAGTGAACAAAAAAGCATACAGAGAATGACAAGAGAATGGCTTTGTACTTTTTATCCTTCATAAGCCATAAAACATTACGAACAAATGACACTTTAAGCTACGAGAGAGATCCAGATGTCTCATACTTCTGTCTAATTGATAGTTGGACTTTTTGGCAATGACTTTGTTTTGTGAATAAGTTCAACTGGAGCTCTCACAAGGAATAAAACGAAGACAATTATATTACAAATAAAAATAATCCATCTATATTGAATAAGTGAATAGACATATGGTGCTGTATGAATGTGTGTTGGCTTTATCTAAATCACTAAAAAGTATACAGATAACATAGGCCTAATGACAATGGAATAAGTATTCAAATCACACCAACCACACCATACACACACACACACACACACACACACACACACACACACACACACACACACATTAAAGAAAGAAACTCCTTTTATTTCAAAAAGATAATTTCCTGTCTATTCCACATGTGAATTTGTTGATAAGCCAGTGTAGGCCAAAATTTGCAGTCCATCTGCACACACATAAGACAAAAGCACATGTCAAAATTCGAAGGAAAATAGATGGAGATACAAAGCAGGGGATTTTTAAGGAACATTAGCATTTGTAGTTCAGCCCAAATTGGCTATCTAGCATAGGCTACATTAAAAGCTTAGTCACTTCTGGAAATGACAACCATATTTACAAGAGCTGTCAAATGATATGTAATATTTCATGGTGATACGTTTTTTTAAGCTGTCTTAAGCTGTTAGGGAAAACCAGAATTGTTGAGGGTAGTAAACACGCTGTAACTGCATGGTTTGAAAACGTCTGGCAAACGAGATAACAGCATGCACTTGCTGTTTGTAATAAATACCTAATGAGTGGTAATAATCGCAGTTGTGGTTTTTGTGTTTGGAACACAACATATCAGCAGCCATATGTCAGAGTTTGTTTATTTAGCTAATTTAATGTCGCTCATCAGCATCAAAGGCCATTCAATGACAGACACAAGGTTACATCGACACTCAAGGTTATATCGAAACTAGTCATATATATAAATATATGTACTCGGGTTGGGGCCAACTAAGTGTAATCAGTTAACCTAGTGCATGGTTTTGGCCTGTGGGAAGAAACAAGAGTACCCCAAGTAAACACACACAGACGGGACAACCAGACTCCATACATAAAGGACCCAAGTCGTTCCACCTGGGATTGAACCCAGGACCCTCTATCTGTGAGGTGACAGTGTTACCCACGGAGCAACCGTGCCACCGACCCTATGTCAGAGAAGTTGCAAAGAAACGTGATCCAGCAAATACGATAGGATATGATGAAGTGAAAATTAAGTTATTGAATTAATCAAAAGTAATAAATGTATTCTGTTGAAGCTTATATAGTCCACTTGTATGGCTGTGCAATCTTATTTAATCAAAAAACAGCTTTATATTTAATCAATAAAATTGTAAGTAATCTGAAAAAAGAGTGCATTAACATCATTAAATATTTTAATCAATTAACAGGACTAATATTTATCAATGAGTATCTCTGAAATTGTATCGCATTGCTACATTATGAGTTGCAGTGAGTGTCGAACTAACACTGCCTGTACAGAGAGAATAATAGACTCAGTTCAGTTCTCAGCTGTCATATTGCCCATACCTATTCTGGATTGCTTACTGGTATCTTTAATTTGTTGTATTAAAATGTTATACATGTTATAACCTGACTGAGAGTTTGAGCATACACTCTATTGTATGGGCGTATATGTCGTCATAGCACTTTTTATGACTTGCCTACTAGCTTATATTTTTAAATATTCATTTAAAATTAATTCAACCTTTTAATACCTAAGCACAGTGGGACGAAGTAATGTAGTAGCTTAGCAGTTAAGGTACCGGGGAGTTGTTTAACTGATTCAAGTGTGTCAGATGAAGCAGAATGCTAATCTCCTTTTGTAGGATATTAGGCAATACTTTATGTCAAATGTGTCAATTACTATAAGCAAAATATGATATCAGAAGTTTGCTAGCAAATTGTTTTTGTCACTCAACAACCCCACCAAACAGAGAGAGAAAGAGAGAGAGAGAGAGAGATGGGGTTTATCCTTAGTAATGATCTTTGGCTAGGAGAATGCTGGAGGATGGTGTATTGGAAACACATGCTGTGTGACTAAGAAAGACCAAGACACACATCTTTTGTGCTGTATTAACAAGGCATGAATTGGTACACTAAATGTGAAGGGCAGTCAGCCATGCTTGTGTGAATATTTCATGTCTCTAGGTTATGTGTGAGCTTTCACATAATTGTTACATTCAATATGATTCATTACAGTGTATTTGTGTATTGTAATTAAATATGTTATTTGTGTAAAATATTAAATGTGATATTGTATTAATTGTATTATAAATTATGATACACATCCCCAGAGTCTGCTTAGTGGGTATTTCTTACACAAATGTTTTATGAAAAGAAAATGGATTGATGATTCTTGTATGTGTCTTTCTCTGTATAGTCTCAAATGTGAATGTCGTGAGAATGGGGAAAATGGAGGAAAAAAACAGAGGACAGAATGCTAGATGGGAGGAAAAGATTGATTGTGATAGGTGGAGATCAGCAACAGCTGGTCGGGTCATTAAGTGCTTTCCTCTAAAAATGTACTGTTGTGGTGTTAACTCTTTACTGCTCTCACAAGCAGAGTGTTTGTGTTTGCCTGTGTCTATGTTTATTTCCTTTTGTGACCAAATGACACTAAAATGAGTGGAGTACATAACTTTGAGTAAACACTTAGTTACTCCTGATAAAGAAACGTGAATGAAGTAAATGCAGGTTTTATCTATTTATTTTTTGTAGGGATAGTTTTAGAGTGGACTTACATATGTTTTCGGAATACTCCTACTTACATGCAAATGTTTCAGACAGCTATACTACCTTTTCAAAAATAAATGGCTGCTTTGACTCTGACACAGTAGACTCTACTCACAGAGGAAACATTCAGGAAAAGACAGACTTCATAACAAACCACACATTGCCCTAAATAATATGTACCAGTCAGTAAACCACCAACACAATGTAATAAATGTGATATACCAAATCCTACTGCATAATTAATATGCTATTATTAACAACTATAAATTTAACTTAGAATGTCAATCTGTTTCTGGTCTTGACATAAAAGTAATAGTAGTTACAGTGGGTGAGAGAGGTCTGTAATTTTCATCATAGGTACACTTCAACTATGAGGGACAAAATGAGAAAAAAAATCCAGGAAATCACATTGTAGGATTTTTAAAGAATTTAATTCTAAACCATGGTGGAAAATAAGTATTTGGTCATCCACAAACAAGCAAGATTTCTGGCTCTCACAGACCTGTAACTTCTTTTTTAAGAATCTCTTCTGTCCTCCACTCGTTACCTGTATTAATGGCACCTGTTTGACCTCGTTATCTGTATAAAAGACACCTGTCCACAGCCTCAAACAGTCAGACTCCATACTCAACCATGGCCAAGACCAAAGAGCTGTCGAAGGACACCAGGAAAAAAAATTATAGACCTGCACCAGGCTAGAAAGAGTGAATCTACAATAGGCAAGCAGGTTGGTGTGAATAAATCAACTATGGGAGCAATTGTAAGAAAATGGAAGACAAACAAGACCATTGATAATCTCCCTCGATCTGGGGCCCCACGCAAGATCTCATGCCGTGGGGTCAAAATGATCATGAGAATGGTGAGCAAAAAAATCCCAGAACTACACGGAGGGACCTGATGAATGACCTGCAGAGAGCTGGGACCAAAGTAAACAAAGGCTACCATCAGTAACACACTACTCAGATCCTGCAGTGCCAGGCGTGTCCCCCTGCTTAAGCCAGTACATGTTCAGGCCCGTCTGAAGTTTGCCAGAGAGCATATGGATGATCCAGAAGAGGATTGGGAGAATATCATTTGGTCAGATTAAACCAAAATAGAACTTTATGGTAAAAAAACTCAAACTCGTCGTGTTTGGAGGAAGAAGAATGCTGAGTTGCATCCCAAGAACACCATACCTACTGTGAAGCATGGGGGCGGAAACATCATGAGTTGGGGCTGTTTTTCTGCAAAGGGGACAGGACGGCTGATCCGTGTTAAGGGAAGAATGAACGGGGCCATGTATCGTGAGATTTTAAGCCAAAAACCTCCTTCCATCAGTGAGAGCATTGAAGATGGAACGTGGCTGGGTCTTCCAGCATGACAATGATCCCAAAACACACCGCTCGGGCAATGAAGGAGTGGCTCCGTAAAAAAGCATTTCAAGCTCCTGGGGTGGCCTAGCCAGTCTCCAGACCTCAACCCCATAGAAAATTTGTGGAGGGAGTTGAAAGTCCGTGTTGCCCCAAAACATCACTGCTCTAGAGGAGGAATGGGCCAGAATACCAGCTACAGTGTGTGCAAACCTGGTGAAGACTTACAGGAAACGTTTGACCTCTGTCATTGCCAACAAAGGTTATGTTACAAAGTATTGAGCTGAACTTTTGTTATTGACCAAATACGTATTTTACCCCACTAATTCTTTATTAAATTCTTTAAAAATCCTACAATGTGATTTCCGGGATTTTTTTTCTCATTTTGTCTCTCATAGTTGAAGTGTACCTATGATGAAAATTACAGACCTCTCTCATCTTTCTGAGTAGGAGAACTTGCACAATCAGTGGCTGACTAAATCCATGTTTGCCTCACTGTATATCTAGATGAGAAATTTTGTAATTTCCACCTAAACCTTCTTCTTGTACAACATATTTGCCTAAAAGTTGCTCAAGTTACCCAAACAACCATGCTAACCAGCACATTGCAAACTAAAACTTGGCAAGCAGATGCAGAGTTTGTTATACAGAATATCAGCAAATAAATAGTCTTTACTTGGGCTGCAATGTGTAGTGCATTGGCTGAAAATCCAAAACAAAACAACTTTCAGGATACTCAAATGCACAAGAAGTACATTAGACTAAGTAGTTTGACACCTACAAAATGCCAGTATCATCAACAACAGACATGATGATTAAGGGATGAAATGTGGGGTTTAAAAAGATATTTGAAATGGGTTAATTAAAATAACTTGCTAAAATGGGAGAAATATCAGAGGCATTGGATGGTGTCTGACAAGAAATGAGAATAACCCTATTGAACTCTAGTGGGGTGAGGTTCACTTCAAGTTCTGTGAAAAATGTCCAGTATGCCACAGCTACAGAAGGCTTGGGTCAACCCCCCTCGACTCCACTCCCATTTAAATGTGTTGACTGACAACCTTGACAAAAATGGGAGTTGTACCAAAAACAAAGAGCTGTCTTAGTGATTCCAAACTTTAAATGCTAGTGTATGTACATTTACTGCAAGGAACTTCTACAGTACTTATGTAGCTATATACCCTATGTTATTTCTCAGAATGGTATAGTTACACTTATTATTTAATCATATCAATGCACAAGTCAAGTACCTCTCCAAGAGCTAGTAATACAAGTATGAGGGTATATAAGTGTGTTACATGACATCTGTGGAATGTATGCTGTATATAGAGCACAACACATCTGTGTACCTGTGAAAGACAGCTTGTCAGAAGTCGACATCTGCATGAATGTTTTTGTGCATGTGTTTGTGGGTCTGCAGTCAGTCGATGGGCCCCATACTCTTTGAATGACTCAAGATGGAATTCATTGCTTGTGTCCCCAGGCACAAGGGCACTGCTAGATATGTTTTGGGGGAGCTTTAGCCCGCCGCCCAAGCCACCACCACCAAACGTGTCTTGGTAGTGTAAAGTTATGAATATGTGACATAATTTGTTATTCAAAAGCCTAATCACGATTGTCCAATTGAGTACATCAAAGATCGATAATGTGCAGGTTAGGTTAAATCAGTGATTACATAAAAGAATGGTGTAGGACTGCACCAATTATAGGAATATGTTTATTTAATTAGAATCCTATTGTTAACAAATTCTGTGCTACAAACATCACAGAATGGCCATATACTGTATATACAGTATATGTTTATAACACATAACACTAAGTCTATATGTTTGTACCACCCACTCTGTAAACTACTGGCACTTACTTTTTAGAACAGTTCATGTCGCATATGGATAAGCTGCATTGTACATGTTTACATTACAACGTTGGGACAGTATCTAAAATGTACAAAAAACAAACAAAAAAACCTTTGATATTTAATGTTTTGTGTGAAAATTCATTTCATTTGGTAATGTGTTGCAGGCCTAAAATTCCTGTATTTTAGGCCTGCAAAACATTTCAAACAAGTTGGGAGTGGGGTCATTTCAAACAAGTGATTTCAATTAGAATTTAGTGCAAAAGCAGTATCCATGAAAGGTTAAGTCTTTGAGGTTTAAAGGTTGGCAGAGAAACTGGAGTTTGTCACCAAATGTGTGAGGAAACTATTACAATGTTTAAAACAATGCTCCTCTGAGAGATGTCAATGGATTTGCACATTTTCCCTCTGCAGTGAATAAAATAATTAAATGACTCAAGGAAGCTGGAGGAATTTCGGTACGTAAAGGGAAAGGGCACAAGCCTAAACTGAAGATCCGTCATCTCTGATCCCTCAGACAGCACTGCATCAAAAACCATCGCGCCGCATTGCATTTCGCCGTGTGATCATTTAAGCCTCTTGTTTTTGAGACCTCTTGTGTCTGTCCTCAGGCATATAGCCCGATTTGAGGGCGTGTGTTTCAGCGATGGGCCTGTGGCTCGCTGGTAACATGTTTGCCCCCCACCCCCAACACAGGCAGGGTAGGTAGGGTCTCTGATGATAGTGGTGGCCCTGTTGAGGCAGTGTAACAGGTATATATCTTTTATTGAAGGGAGTGGGGTTCTCATGATTTTCTCTGCTGTCTTAAATACTCACTGGAGTAACTTTTGTTCTGAGGTGGTGCAGCTGCCATACCAGACATGGAAGATGCTTGTGAGGATGTTCTCTATAGTGCCTTTGTAGAAGGTGTTGAGGATAAGAGGGGTTAGGTTCACTCTCCTCATCCGCCATAGGTGTGCCTTCTTGACAATGGGGGTGCTGTGTGTAGTCCATGAGAGATCATCTGTGATGTGCACCCCCAGAAACTTGGTGCTTATCACCGACACCAGTGTTGCCTTGGATTATGAGTGGAGTATGTACCATGTGCTTCCTCGTGAAGTCAACAGTAAGTTCCTTCATCTTGTCGACATTCAGTGACAGGTTGTTATTGTTGCACCAGATGACGAGTTGGTTTATTTTCTCTCTGTAGGGCGAGTCGTCATCATTGCTGATGAGGCCCATCATCGTTGTCTCGTCAGCTAACTTTATGATGTTATTGGAGTCATATTTGGCACAGCAGTCATAAGTCATCAGGATGAACAACAGAGGGCTCAGAACACAGCCCTGAGGGACTCCAGTGTTCATGATGACTGTTTTAGAGGCATTTCCTCCAACTCATACTGTCTGGGGTCTGTCTGTAAGGAGGTCTAATAACCAGTTGCACAGTGGAGTGTTGATGCCTAGTGGACCCACTTTCTTTTACCAAATGCTGAGGGATAACTGTATTGAAGGCAGAGCTGAAATCAATGAGGAGCATCCACACGTAACTGTTGTTATTCTCCAGATGCGCCAGGCTCAGGTGGAGAGCTGCTGATATGACATCATCAGTGGAGCGGTTATGCAAACTGGAGTGGGATTCTCTGAGTGCATACCCTGGTATGTTGTCAGGTCCTGTAGCTTTTCGTGGGTTGACTCTCTGTAAGGTCTTCCGGACATCAGCTTGGTCAAGGCGGAGTACTTCATCGTCCAGACTCAGAGGTTCTTGTTATTGCGGTAGTATTTTTTTCCTCAAACCGACTGAAGTAGGTGTTGAGTGCATTGAGGAAGTCATTATTGTCATCACTGGGTGATGGGAAGGGCTTGTAGTCTGTGATGGACTTGATGACTTGCCACAAGCACCTGAGTTGGAGAAGTGACTCTTCTGTCCATGAGTCCTCTTTGCTGCGCTCATGCTCCAGTTCAAGTTAGCTCTTGCGGATTTAAGAACATCTTTGTCCCCAGACTTCAAGGCAGCATTACGTGCTCTCAGGAGCACATGCACCTCTCTGGTAATCCAGGGTTTTTGGTTGGCACATGTGGTGATATTTTTTGTTAAAGTTACATCTTCCACACACTTTGATATAAATCTTGTCACAGACTCGGCTTACTCCTCCAGAATGATTTGTTGGTTTACAGTGGCAGCCTCTCTGAACATATTTCAGTCTGTACATTCAAAACAGTCCTGGAGTGCTCAAACTGCTCCATCTGGCCAGGTCCTGATCTGTTTCACAGATGACTTGTTTCTGGTTAACAGTGGCCTGTATGCTGGTATTAGCATAATAGAAAGAAATGGTCAAAGTTCCCAAGGTGGGAGTGGGATGTTGCTCAGAATGCCTGTTTGATGTTGGTGTAAACCTTGTCTAGTGTGTTCTCTCCCCTGGTTGGAAAGTCCACATGCTGGTAGTAATGTGAAAGTACTGTCCTCAGGTTGACCTGATTAAAGTCTCAAGCAATAATGTAGAATTAGTCAGAGTTGGTATTTTGCATCATGCTGACAGACTGGTACAGAGTGAAGAGTGCATTTTTTGTGTTTGCACTAGGTGGAATATAAACAGGTGTGATGTTGATTGTTGTCATTTTATGATGATGGTGGTCGACATTTTAGCATGAGAAGCTCTATATCTTCTGAACAGTGGCTTGAGACAATTTAAGCGTTAGTGCACTAATTGTTATTGATGTAGATACACACTCCACCTCCGCGAGATTTACCGCTGAGACTGTGGTTTCTGTCCGCACAGAATGTTGTTAGTTCATCCAGGCTAATGGTGCTATCGGCAACAGTGGAGTTTAACCACATCTCCGTGACGACAAGAGCACAACAGTCTCTCACCTTGTGTTGGGTTGTTAGATCCAGTCTTAAATAGTCCATTTTGTTTTCCAGTGAGCGTACGTTAGACAGCAGAACAGATGGAAGCACTGATGCCTGTGCGAGTGCCGCGTTTGCGTGATCTCTCACACCACTTGCGTCGCTTTCTACGGCGGTTGGTGGTGATGAACTAGTTATCTGCTGTACAGGCCTCTGGGTCTTGCAGGTGTAGAATACCCCATTAGAGTGTGTTCGGTGCAACTTCTTTTCTGTTTTCTCTTCGTTTATTTATTCCTTTTATTAATTATTTATTTTATATTTTGGTTCACAATTTCCATCTCGAGCTGACTAAAGTTGGGTCCTAAGACCCTTTTACATTTGTTTTTACGGTTTGCCTTTTATTTTGGATGGCGACTCATAACAGAATGCAGCGACCAAAGCAAGGACCCAGTGCTAGCTCCTGGACCCCAGTATGGAGGTTCCTACTTGCCGTAAACAGGGTCAGCAGTCTCTCATCGGATTCCGGCTAGCTGTTGGGGGTCCAGCCAGTTGCCGTGATCCCGTTGGCGACCTGGTTTGGCATCTCGTTCCTGCTGAGCCCTGCAGGCCCCGCCGCAGAGGGCTTCGGTCTCTGGGTTCTCGGGTTGTTGGTCCCGCCAAACCTTGATGGATCAACTATTAACCCCCCATATGACCCAACCCCCCCAAGATGGAGTGTCACCGCCATTGTAGGCATCTGCCATCCCATAGGTCTCCATGGGGAATTCTTTTACCCTCAGGTGAGCTCAAAATCTACCCACGTGCACGACCACATGAACCACTATATTCAACCCTGTCGACCGGATTCCCATGGCATGGTGGGATACGCCGCCTTACTTCATACCTGAGCACGTTATCTCCGTACCTGAGCCGTTAGCGCCGTCTAGCTCTGGACTTGAGCATGCCTCGTCTTGTAGCTCCGTACCTGAGCCATTAGTGCTGCCTGGCTCTGTACCTGAGCACATTAGCTCTCTACCTGAGCCGTTAGCGCCGTCTAGCCCCGTACCTGAGCATGCTAGCTCCGTACCTGAGCTGTTGGCGCCATCTGGCTTCATACCTGATCATGCTGCACCTCTTTGATCTGAGGCATTTTTGCCGACCCATGCATCACAGTCACTTCCGTTGACCTCCGTGTTGATGTCATTGGCGCCCATTTGCCCGGTGAGGCGACTCGTGCCGACTTTTATTATTTTTTATGGACGCAGTTGGGTCTTGCCCCGTTCCTGAGACTCCAGCATCGAGCTCTGCCCCTGAGCTAAATTGCCGCTTAGCTTCTTATCTGAGCCACCAGTGCTGAACTCCGCCCCTGAGCCATCAGTGCCGAGCTCTGTCCCTGAGCCGCCAGTGCCAAGGCCCGGTCCTGAGCCACTAGTGCTAAGCTCTACCCCTGAGCCGCCTGCGCCGAGCTCTGCTCCTGGTAGTGGCTGCTAGTGGCTGCTAGTGGCTATTCCTGAGTCCAAGCCTATCCTTGTGCCTGGTTCAAGTTGACCCACTCTCCCATTTGGCCCCTACCTTATCTGAAGGTGTGTCCTGCCTACCGGCGCCTCCTCCGTCACCATGTGCTTAATCCTGAGCATGTTTGGCAAGCTAGGGTTACTGTTAGGAGTCACGCTTGAGGTCAGTGTCAGCTCAGTTAACGCCCTGATGCTCACACGGCATTCTGCGGTATGCAGGCGCCAGTCTTTAGAGACATTGAGCGTCCCTAAGTCCTGGCAGGTTGTCGCTGCAATCGTCGACCTTGCTGCCTTATCGCGACGGCATCTTCTTAGATGGTAGCTATTATCCGGCCCTGATAGGCTTAATGGTAAACCTGCCTTGTAAAGGAGGTAGACCAAGTACGGCTCAGAAGACCAGAGATAAGGTAGGGATTAGAAGCTAGCATAGGGTCAGACTTTCCCCCTGCGCTTCCTCGATTTCTCCTTCCTGTTTTCACCTTCCTTGCCACGCATACGCTCCTAGCACTAGCTGTCACACCCCCTTGCTTGGACACCGAACGCTGTTCGGCGTTTCCTCATTCACGAATGGTTTTCTTTCTTTCAACGTTTTCCCCTAGTGCATTGTCACACCGTGTGATCATTTAAGTCTCTTGTTTTTGAGACCGCTATTTGCGGCTCTTGTGTCTGTCCTCAAGTGTATAGCCCCGTTTGAGGGTGTGTTACGTGGGATCAGGGATCCCACACCTAATTTTGAGTAGAACCCAAGATGCGGACCAAGAGACAAGCGACTGACAACGACGTACTGAAAAGAATGGGGATTTATTGACAATTGACAGTATGGTGTGTTACGGTAGCTGGATGTTTGGGGACCACGTCGAGCCCAGGAGACGAGATGGTTAGACAGACCAGGACTGAATGGCCAATGAGAGTGCGGAGGCAGCGTGAGGCTGCTTCCACTGAGGCTGGATGTGGCGGAAGACGGGTGTCCGGACATAGGAAGAACAGCGATGTGGAGACCAGAGGCTGGAGAGGGAAGAGAGACTGGCATTCAGCTCCCTCAGGGAAAATAACACTGCCCTTAAAACCAGAAAACAACTAAGGTAGAATGCTAGTTAAACTGCGTGCAAGCAAAGACAAAATAACCAGCGTGAGAGCTAAAAACAGACAGAGGTTGGATGCTAGTTAGGCTATGTACCAACAGGAACAAAATAACCAGCATGAGAGTTGAACTCGGCGGATAACTATGGCTGAGAAGCCACAGACTAAGATAGAAGCTAAAGCTAAAGCTAAGCTAAGCTAAGCTAAGCGTGAAAGCCAGGTACCGGGTTAAATGCGGAGACTATCTGGCAATGTCTGGATGATCGATCCGCGTTTAAGGTGTCTGCAGATGATTATGAGATGACAGTCAGGTGTAAAGGGGGAGGAGAGGTGGAGAATGGAGAGCCAATCGATCGCTGTGAAAGCAGAGCACAAACACAAGCATGCTGCACTTGGAAGACATAAGCAAATGGATTTAAGGGAGTGTCAACAAATAACAAAGCCAGGTGAAAACCCCCAAGAGGGTGTGAGTTTCAGCGATGGCCCTGTGGCTCGCTGGTAACGTGTGTGCCCCTGAATGCCCACACCTAGGATTTGAAACCCAGCAGAGAGTGTGTTGTGAAGCAACTGCTTTTCTGTTTTCTCTTCGTTTATTTATTCCTTTTATTAATTATTTATTTTAGATTTTGATTCACAGTTTCCATCTGGAGCTAACTGCAGTCGGGTCCTAAAACCCTTTTACTATTATTTTATATTATCGAGTTTTATGTTGGATGGTGACCCGTAACACCATCATTCGTCAATAGCTGATAGAACCACATGGGCAAGGGATTACTTTGGCAAACTTTTGTCAAGCACTATAATACAGAGTTACATTCACAAATACCACTAAACACCTTACTGTGGAAAAAAAGAAACCTTATCTTAACCATATCAGTAAGTGACATCAACTTGGAGGTCTCTGGGATGGACCATCATACAGTGGAATCATGTATTGAAGTCAGTATTCCTTTTTTGGAAGAAATGGATACTGTGTGCTCCAGACCAAAGACGAAAAGGGCCACCCACACTGTTATCAGCAACAAGTCCAAAAGCCAGGGTCTGTCATTGTATGGGGTTATGTCAGTGTTGGCACTATAATTTATTTACTTATGTGATTGCAGCATTCATGCAGAGAAGTACATAGAGATTTTAGAGCAACATATGCTGCCTTCAAGAGCACATCTTTTCCAAGAAAGTCCATGCATTTTTAACAAGCCAATCTAAATCCACATGCAGCAGAAGAAGGGAATATTGGACTGGTTTGCCTGTAGTAGTGACCTGTCCCCAGCAGAGAATGTGTGGAGAATTTTGAAATGTAAAATGCAACAACAACCCAGTAGTGTTGCACAGTTAAGGCGTGTTTGCAGAAAGAATGGGACAAAATAACACCTGAAACACTTTATAGCTTTGTATCATGGTGTCAGTATATTTGTCTCACAAAGTGTTGTGAGAAGGAATGGCTACTTTACAAAGTGATAAATGCTTTACCATCCCAACTATTTTTGGAATGTGTGGCAGGACTGAAATGCACGGATATTTTTCCATACTGTCCCAACTTTTTCTGATTTGGGGTAGTAACACATTCTGTTGGGGACAGGAGATAGTCTCATAAATATTGCAAACCATCTCTCATATGTGGTTGTTTATTACTGCTACTGAAAAAGAAAAGTTACCTTGCTACATAATGATTTAAGGTTATTAACAATTCTTAACAATTTTCTCTTTGTGCTGACATATGGTACCTTGTAACAGTAAACATGTATGATAAACATGTATTATAAGTAAAGTTATGCTATTTCTCATCTAACAAAGAAAGATTGAACAAATCTTTTGGCTGTTTAGTAGAATAAGAATTGTTAGGACCTGTAACTTGAATAAGAAAGTTCTTATTCCTGGTCATATTCTTATTTACAAAGACTTTATTCTGTGCCTGTTTTTAGCTGATAGATTAACTGCCATTAAAATCAGTAGATCCATGTGCAATAGAAATTATGATCGTCTATCTTCTTATGTTCAATAGACCTAATGTAGGACATTATGCTCTTTACTCGAAAAATAATGGCAAAGACACATTCTGGGGTTCATTTTTATCATAAAGGTAAGCATACCCTTAGTCGCCTAGTGAAATTTCAACCTCCCTAGCCATAAATGTCTAGAGATGTCCCTGCCAAGGTCCTTACCCTGATCTCCTGATTACATTTCGGATTACATGGATAGATTTAATACCAAGGTATGCAGCAAAATTATAATTTAGTATGTTGTAATTACACAAAGCAGAGATGTACTGTCACAATTATAATGTAACAACGTTTAAAAGACGACGATTCAGCAGCTGTAACTGTAGTGAATTCCACAGCATTCTGCATTACATTTACTCTCACACCTTAAAGAAACCCTTCAGAATGATTACATGCACATGCAACATGGCAACATTCTGGTTTCAGACGACTGGGGAGGGTAATGCAGTGTCATTTGTTTCCCTGGGGTTGAGCGGAGGTGGGGGCCGCATCTGGAAAACATTTAAACCAACAGGAAAACCAGGGAAAAAGGAGGGAAGCGGCAGACAGAAAGAAAGGGAGATAAAGAGTGCAATCCTCTATTGTGGTACATTTGATTGTGTAGCTGTTTCACGTCATTGCACTACATGGTACTTTTGCTTATTTCATGTAATCTTACAGCAATCACACATACAGGCAAATACACACAGGGTATTTGCAATGAGTGCATGAAGAGAATGCAAGATAACAGATGTGGAGTGCATTTTGGCAAAACTCGTTCACAAAGTGCTTGGAGTAGGAGGAAGGGAGACCAATACCATCTGCTGGCCGTCTGGTGGTACTACCATTCAGGAAAAAGTCGACTGTGTGCAGCATGTCACGTTACGTTGTAAATTGCTAACAAGTTTAGAGTCAATTTTGCGTGTGCTCGCGCGAGGGAGTGGTATTCTAAATGATTACGACCTCTAACAGCTAAATTATGATTAGATTAGCTTATAGATTATTAATTTGGGGCAAAGGGTAATGCAACATGCACATTCTCCCACAGAACAAAGATTTGCTAACATGCCAAAATGATTCATGGCAACCTAACAATTCACGCTAAACAGTGATGTCATTGTTACAGCTCTACACTCTAAAGTTTGTGAAGCCTTTAGAATTGTCCTTCTTTCTGAGTAAATATGAAAACATCATCAAATTTTCACTCAAGTCCAAAATAAGTCAAAGAGAACCCAGTAAACAAACGAGGCAAAATATTATAATTGGTCATTTATTTATTGGGGAAAATGACTCAATATTACATATATGTGAGTGGCAAAAGTATGTAAACCTGATCACAATCAGATGTGAGTGGTTAATGAAGAGGGCTCTATCGGGGTCTGATCTTCAAAACAAATTTGTGGAAGTGTATAATGGTACAAACAAAAAGTCTTTCTGAGGACCTCAGAAAAAGAGTTGTTGATGCTCATCAGGCTACAAAAGATTTTCAAAACCATCTCTAAAGTGTATGTATGCCAGCAATCCACCGTCAGACAGACTGTACAAATTGAGCAATTTCAACACCATTGTTAATCAGTCAACCAACAAAGATCACAACAAGATCAAGGCGTGTGAGGTCAGAAAGGAACCCATGGTAACTTCTAAGCAATGAAAGCCCTCTCTCACATTGTCTAATGTTAATATTCAGTAGTGCTCCATTAGCAGAAAGGTAAGATTCCACCAAGAAAGTCACTGCTCTGATTCACCACCACAGTCGATACAGGTCATAGGGTCTAAATTGGGCATAAACAGGATATCCAAACTGCATCAACAGTTCAAAGTCAATCAAACATTGATTGCTTGATTGCCACAGTCTTGTTGCTGACCATGTGTATTTTTTATGACCACAACTTACCATGGTCACAAAGCACAAGTCAACTCAAACTGGTTCCATGAAAATGACATTGACTTTAGTGTACTTTAATGATATCACTAGATCTGAATCCAGTTCAACACCTTTGGGATGTGATAGAATGTGAGCTTTGCAAAATGAATGTGCAGTTGACAAATTTGTAGCAATTATGTCATGTAATGATGTCATCATGTGTACACAAATTACATACTTATACAAAATCTATAATGAATTTGTCAGACAAAGCAAGTATAACTTACAGTATAGTAGCACACTTGTAGTGAGATGCACACTCAGATATAAATGTGCAAATTGGTAATATTTTGAAAGTCTGTCTTTCTGTCATAATATTACTGTAGATAATTACACCTACATCTAACCCTAACCTTAACTTCAGTAACCGAAACAAATCATTGGGACTCTTTTGGTTTGACTTGCAGAAGAGAGGAAGAGCGGTGATTCTCCCAAAGTAGAAAGTGTCAGATATTTCTAGTGGACACATTTAGTGCCCCGCCAAACACACACTCATATTTGCCTTTCTACGATTGTGAGGACTTATTAACAAAACAGAACTGTAGTGAATTGGGTCTGTACTGTCACCAACATAAAGTAAAATAAAAACATACAATGATCTGAATTTGCACAAGCAATTGTTTTCTACATCAAAGCATTTCCTGTCAGTACAGATTACTGTTGGTTTTGGAGAGTAACTTAGAAGTAAACTAATGAGCCTACATTTTCCAGGAAGTAATGGCTAAAGTACATTACATTTTAAAATTAAGTTATTAGTAATTTGTCATTATTACTTTTTGAGTAATTACCACAACACTGCCTTCACTTAATCCTAACCTTAACTTCATTTACATTTACATTTACATTTACAGCATTTAGCAGACGCTCTTATCCAGAGCGACTTCAATTGGTACAATCTTACAATCCAAGCAATTGTGGGTTAAGGGCCTTGCTCAAGGACCCAACAGTGGCAGCTTGGCAGAGGTGGGATTTGAACCCTGGACCTTTTGGTCCATAGTCCAGTACCTTAAGCACTAGGCTAGCACAGTCCCTTCAATAACTGAAAGAAAATCATTTGGCTCTTTGCATTTGATTTTTCAAAAGTAAAGTTGAAAGTTGAAAACACACACACACACACACACACACACACACACACACACACACACACACACACACACACAGAGTTTTATTGTATACAATACTGAATTGGTGTTTCTGTATGCAGTGACCTACCCTACTAGTCAAACAGGCCTCTCCACTCTCGTGCTCTTTTATAGTGACAGACAGGGGGACAAGAGAGATTATGTATTAACAGCATGCCTGACATGTTCTTATTGCTTTATGCTGAAATAAGCCTTCACAAGCACAAGTATTCATAAAATTGTGTATTGTTTTCCTTATACTCTGACAGAAACAAATTATATTACTAGATTTGAGGCTAACTTTGTGTGATACAATTCCAAAATACAATTTATGGACATTATACACAGTGGTAAAGGTTTTGGGACATGTCGGTCTTGTTGGCCAATTTTGTGTTTTCCTGTACCACACCTACCTCAGTTACTCACAATATTACTACAGTGGAAACTCACAAGGTGATGTTTACCCATGCATCTCCGCCTCAGATAGTGCACAAAGTTCATTGACACTCCCACAAATGAAGGTTATATAGCAGTTGCTATAGAATAGAATGTTTTAATTGGGTTCATATTCATACTTTGGTTTCAAAACGTATCATACTGTTGGACCTGAGCCGTGCTGATAATCTCGGTAGATAGCAACCATAGCTGCATCCCAACTCAGGAGCTGCATCCTTCAGAGGCTGCATTTGGAGACTGACTTCATCAGGCTGTCCCTTTTTTCCATGGCAACAAAGGATCCAACAAGTGGATCCTTTGCCAGCCAACATATTCCAAGGTTCATTGCATTTACATTTACATTTACTTATCCAGAGCAACTTACAATTGATAGTTTTACAATCCAAGCAATGAAGCAATTGAGGGTTAAGGGCCTTGCTCAAGGACCCAACAGTGGCAGCTTGGGCAGACCTTTGGTCTATAGTCCAGTACCTTAACCGCTAGGCTATCACAGTCCACAGAGAAATGGATTTTACATTTACAGCACTTAGCAGACGCCCTTATCCAGAGCGACTTACAATTGATACAGTCTTACAATCCAAGCAATTGTGGGTTAAGGGTCTTGCTCAAGGACCCAACAGTGGCAACTAGGCAGAGGTGGGATTTGAACACAAGCACTTTGTGTTACTAAAGTAACTTAACCACTAGGCTACCACAGTCCCACAGCCATTGAGTGCCAGTGACACAAAATAAGGAATCCACCGTAGAGGAGACTGTCTCATTTTGGTTCTGCCTTCAGTGAAACCTGCGCGGCTTTTGAAGAATATGTCTTTGTAGACCGTGTACACTGCATCCTTCGAAGTATGCAACCCCTGAATTGGGGTGCAGCTACTGTAGGGTGACCAGACGTCCCGTTTTTCCTGGGGCAATCCTGTACTCCAGTCCATGTCCCGGTGCTCTGACTTATTTTTAGAATATGTACATTTGTCCTGTATGTCAAAGAAAATTACAACTTTATACTGTATTGAACATTAGCGGAGAATCATCGCCGAAAGTGCTTGTGTTTATTCAAAAGGAACACCAATTATTTCCCACGTTACTGGTCATATCCAACCATAAAATGGCCAATCACATTTGCTGATTTTGTAAATGAATATGCTTCAACCAATTATCAGCCGCCCTTCACCAACATGACTTAATGCCATCACTCACTATGGCTAATGTAGCTACTCCTGAACGACCAGCTTCAAAAAGAATATACATTTATGAGAAAATATGTGCTGGGAGTGGTTTGCCGGACATGTGGAGCTAACTTTAATTTCGCACAGAAGAAGCAACAATATATATCAACATATTCAAATGAAAAACCACAAAGAAGCCAAAATAAGCAAGCATGCATAATGTATGCCATGCTGTGTTTATGTATGTAGATGGAGCAAGTTACCTTCTCTGTGCGCTCATATACAAGCCAGGTAAAATATATTATTAGGGTTGGTAAAGTGGCTGTGCTGCGTTGGGTGTTTAATAAAGAATGGCATGAACAAAGTTTCCTCATTCACGTCAACACTACAATGCTGTACACACGGTGTCCTGTATGTGATTATCAAAAATCTGGTGACTCTAAGCTAATGTCACCCATCTGTCTTTGTTAAGGTGGGATTTAAGATCCCACCGAATAATTTAGGCTGGAACCCAAAATGAAGACCTAAAGACTCACAACAAGTGTGGATACCAAAATAGAAGGATAATTTATTTAACAACCAGCAAGAAATGCAGATAATGTGACGCAGTAAAGCCCAAACGAAAATGAAGTTAAACACGGGTTGCAGACAACAGAGTCCAGGAAACGGGCACAAGGTTGGCTTCCCAGGGCTTGGAAAGTTCCAGGCAGCGGAGATGTCCAGAGCGATGTGACCAGGAACTGGAACAGGCAAAGGCTAGAAGCGGACAAAACTTGGCGTGAGCGAGGACAAAGTAAACCGGCGTGAGAGCCGGAAAAGCAGAGCCAAAACTAGTGATGCTAACAGCTAAGGCTAGGCTAAATACAAATGCAAACGTTAAACAGGGGCATGACGAGGCAACGCTTGGCTAGGCTAGGAGGCTAGGCAAGGAGGCTAGAGTAAGCTAGCAGTGTGGCAAGGTACCAGTGTACGTAAGTTGACGATTTGGCGATCAGTGGCCCCAATCGACCGGAGCTTTATGGAGAGAAGATGATGAGCAGAGATCGAAAACAGTGGAGAACAGCGGTGGGTGGAGTAATGAGCAGTGAGAGGCAGTCAATTGATCTGAAAATCAAGCACAACACAACACAAACATGCCGCATTCCAAAACGTAAACAAAAGCATGTGAAAACCAGAACCGGAGAGAAAACACAATGTCCAACACAATGTCGGTGGGTATTCCGTAAACCTTAAACACATGGTCAAAGAAAAGGTCCACCGTTTCTGGATGTTAAAAGCAGCCACTCATCCCCACTCTTTATGCGCACTAGATGGTAAGCATTGCACAGGTCTAGTTTTGAAAAAATAGTGGCTCCTTGGAGGAGATCAAATTCAGATGAAATGAGGGGGAGAGGGTACCTATTTCTCTTGGTAATGGCATTCAAACCACGATAATCAATACATGGTTCCATCTTTCTTGGAAACAAAATGGTCTGATAAGTCCAGCAGCCAGACACTCTGCGATATACTCTTCCATGGAGTCCCTCTCACAGCGGGACAGATTATACAGGTAGTAGTATAATCTAGTGGGCAAGGGAGCGCCAGGGAGCAGCTCAATGGAGCAGTCATAGGGACGATGCAGCAGGAGGCTCTTGGCATGGTCTTTACTAAATACCTCTCTGAGGTCATGGTATAGCCGAGGCACGTGGGACAGGTCGATGGACTCCTTAGGCCGAGAAGTGCGATGGGGGCTCCTAGACGGGGGCACAGCGGATAAAAGGCAGCTCTGGTGGCAGGGGTCACTCTACCCCAGGATCTTGCCATGGCTCCAGTCGATGGTGGAGTTGTGGAGAGCCAACCATGGGTAGTCAAGGACCAGAGGTGTCTTCAGGGACTGAACCACACAGAAAGTCGTTTCCTCTCAGTGATTACCGGACATGACCAGGGTGACCGGAGAGGTTTGGTGGGTGATACAAACCAGAAGTCTGTCATTCAGAGAGAATGCTTGCCTCGGGGCCTCCAGGGTCTTTAACTGTATGCCAAGCTAGGAGGCCAGAGCAAGGTCCATAAGGTTGTCCTCCGCTCCAGAATCGATGAGGGCCTCTACCATGCGCATGTTCACAGAAGGACAGAGAACAGCAGCTAGGATAAGTGACAATGGACGTGGTTGTGGGGGACTCTTCAGGGTGCTCGCCGAGGCCCCCAGTTTCATTGACGAGCTGCCTCTTTTGGGTGCAACAGACAGGAGGAGAGCACATGGCTGGAATCCCCACAATAACAACACAGCCCCTTTTCCTTGCGTCAAGAGCTCTCTTGGGGCGAGAGCCTGGCACGGCCCAACTGCATAGGTTCAGACTCCTCATAGGGGACAGAAACCGACAACGTGGGGAGAGGAGGCTCAGAAGCAGTGGACCTGGAATGAGGAGACAGGTGACTGGCCAAAACCACCAGTGCCTCAAGGTCAGAGGGTTCGTCACGGGCCACCAACTCATCCTTAAGGCATTCGGACAACCCCTTGCGGAATGCCTCGTGCAATGCGGTGGTTCCTGGGCGGAGGGGACAAAGGACTGTGACCCTGAGGGAGCATTCAGAGGGGCTGAGGAATGTGTGGTCTTAATGTGTGTGGGTGCCTCCGGAGGCTCATGGCGTTAAGGACAGGAACCTGAGAAGAATGTGAAAGAAAGCGATTTAATTTACCAGTGAGATTAGCAGCCTGAGAGTTTAAAAGCCTGTTAGATTCTAGCAAGGTGTTCAAAAGTTTATTGTGCTGGGTTTGCCACGCTTCCTGTCAGTCCAGTAACATATTGACCGACAGTGGGTTGGCTGTCTGAGGATCTGCGGGTTCCATTGTGGCCAGATCGTACTGAATAATGTAGGCTGGAACCCAAAATGCAGGCCCAAAGACTCCCAACAAGCGTGCATACCAAAATAGAAAGGTAATTTATTTAACAACCAGCAAGACACGCGAATAACGTGACGAAGCAAAGGTAAACGTAAAAAAAAGCACGTGAAAACCAGGAACGGAAAGAAAAAAAAATGGGGAAAAAATGAAACGAGGTGCGACGGACCCTGACAGTTTTATCATTTTAATTATTTAATCTTTAGTTCCTGCTATATTAGTGAAACCAATCAACTCTAATTAACTGTCATTAACATACCATTTATGTAAATAATATATTATTTAAAGGATTTAAATAAACAAACGAAAAGTGGTGGCACTTGGGTGACGCAGCTGCCCAACACCGTAGGTTTGAGGCTCATTGGTGATTTTTGACTGGGTCAAGCATAACATGGCTGTGTCTGGGGTAGGAGAGGTCACTTGGAGATCATCAAACAAATCTACAACAGTGGCCACTACCAAGCCCTGTGAAGGACTGGTGTGAAGTGGCTAGAGTTTCCTTTTGTTTCCTGTTTTAACCTGTCACACCTACACACTCACATGTGCACAACGCCCACCTTCTACCACTTTCTCTCTCTTCCAACTTCTATCATCTGTACCTGTCTCTCATTTTCTAGTCTTTTCCTTTCCTCTATTTATACTCTCTTGCTTCTCACTCATTTCGCTAAGTCTCATGGCTCCTACCTCAATTCTAAGCCCCTACTCTATCGCATCTCGCTTCTAGGTGGGTTGACCTACCTAGTCTCTCTGTCCTTCTTTGATTTTGTTTCTTGTCTCTCCTTAATCCGCTCGCTTAGCTTCTCGTCATGTCCGGATTCCTATCCGTACTCGTTTTGATCATTTGGTTTGCCTGTTTTTCTTAATAAATGCCACCTTTGGTCTGATCCACTCCCTGCGTGTGTCTCCTATCCCTTAGCCGGCGTGACATAACCCCTTTCATCATGGAGGGGTCTGGGGCCTATACCCGAATCCATTGGGCATAGACAGAAGCATGCCCCAGACAGGACGTCAGTTAATTGTAGGGTCACTGTTGCACTTTGGGATGGGTGAGAAAGCCCTACTGATCACTGTGACACTAACCGATCTGACATGTGAACTCACATAAACAAGACTCTGGTATAAATATGTTTGTACAGGTGATTGCATTTGCAAATACTTTGTGATATTAACTTTAATAATATGATCACAGTGTATGGATATATGTGAGTAGTTTAGTTGTTTACAGAAACCCATTTCAAACATTCCTGGATGAATTCCTCTGAGTCTCATTTTTTCTACCTGTCTTTCTTTCTCATTCTTGAAGTCTGTTACTTTGACACACTGTTAATGGTGGCATTCCTCATGATACCTGGCTTGAGAACATATGTCAGCAGAAACTAGTGCACAGGCATTCCTTAGGTTGTTCTCTCTCTCTCTCTCTCTCTCTCTCTCTCTCTCACACACACACTCTTTCGTTGTCCTGAACACTGAAACTATTTAAACACACATTCCTGGGCAACAGTATTCCACCCAAACAATGCCTGGAGAAACATTTCCAGTAGCTGCATAGATTTAAATGCATATAGCAATCTTACAATACTTCATGCAATACAATGGAAGGTAGTGCTGCTAATGAACAGACACTGAAATGACTACGAGGTTAGCAACATTTAGTCTACACTGTTTACTAACACTGGTGCATAAATTGGTGCAACCAAACTATGCCTGTACATTGCTTCAAATAAATTAAAATATGTGTCAAAGTCATATAAGCTTTTGTATTTTATCTGGTTTACTTTTCTTTAAAACTTTTATTTACAGTTGACCGATAGCCACATAGGCTCAAACATGTGGGTATCTATTACATTTTCAGTGAAAGAAAATGTATACACATATACAATTTTTTAGTTTTTATTAAATTGGCAGGAATATGAATATATTCACCGAACACTCATATGTGCTTATTGTCTTGCAAAATAAGTTGTAATATTTAGTCATGAATCATTCACTCATCAAGTTTACCAATGTGTCTCCTAAGTGGCAATAATACTTAAACCCCCTTTTATGGTACATGTTTGCATGCACCCTGTGAATTATAGAGCTCTGCAGTACCCTGTGACCACGACCAGGAAGACAAGCATTCATAATAAAACATATCCCACAATTATTGGCAGCGCTGCATTTAGTTAGTACTTTGTGCAGCCTCCCAACATAGTAGCAGTTGGTCTTCTCCTATAATACTTCAGAATGATCTTTGAGTGCCTTAGGTCCTCACTTGTGAAAACTCATCTCACATGTTTTAAATTGGGAATTATAACTGTAGATTTGGAGACTTAGTAACACCATTATTCTAGCATCTTGAACTCTCACTGTGCATGGGAGCAAAATACACTTGCATCCTCTTTCAGCCAGATTAATCACATCTGTGAGTGTTTTTAGGCAAGTTTTTATTGCTATTGCCTTACTTATGAAGATCAACCCACTTCTGTCTCATTTCATATTTGCATTTCCCTAATCCTCTCTGTGATACTGTATGAGTAAGGGATTTGGCTTGTGTCACTTATATTTGTACTTTACTGAAACAGAAAGCCATGGATAACTGCTTAAGAGTTTCTAAATACTCAAATAAGCTTTAAAGAAGTAAAATATAAAAGCAACCATGCTGCAGTAACTTTTTTCCTCATAAGAATTTCTAAAGCTGCAAAATAAATGCGACGTGGTTTTCTAAAAACATATTTAAATTTTTATTCAAATAAGTTTGCTCCAGTTAAAGATTAGATCTCTCTCTCGTTCAGTCACACTAGATGATGGGAGTTGTAATATGACCCTCTTTGCACTGATCTGTCAAGTGTTTATTTTTTGTAATCAGGTGTGTCTGTAGCACGGCTATGATTTTAAGGAGTGCTTTCATTGGTTATCAGTATCCATCAGTTTTGCTTAACACTGATAGGGGTGGCAAACAGGTCTCACAGATTCCATGACAGACAGATAAAATACAATAAAGGTTATTTAGAGCTTATGAAGCTTAACCCACTGAGGCAGTGACCACAAAGTGTATGTGAATGGCAATAAAATCTGAAAGACAGAAAAAGAGAGAAAGCAGAGAATGAGCAGTGACAGCATCAACAAGTGAACTTTAACAAATGTTTGTTATGGTAAAGTGCAAACTGCAGAGTAAGCCTGGTTGCCAGCACTACTGAAACTGGCATTATTCCAGGTGCCCGAGTAAGTGCGTACTAGAGTTAGGAGCAGTTTAATGATGATCGTTTAATGATATTATGCACTAAATCCCCTCCAATCTTTCTTTGAGAAACATTGTTTTCAAACATTTCAATAATTTTCTCGCACATTTGTTGACAAACTGGAGATCCTCTGCCCATTTTTGCCTCTCAAAGACTCGTGGATAATACTTTTGTACCAAATTATGATTACAATTACCTGTTAACATCACCTGTTTGAAATCACATCATTAATTGTTTTTTATCCTAATCATTAGCATTAAATTGCTAAATGTACTGCAGGCCTGTAATGCAGAAATGGATGTACTGTATATTAACCAATGAAAATATTTCTTCAATTTGCATTTTCCATACCAGTATAACATTTTTCTGATTTGGGGTTGTAAATAAAGTAGTAGGTGTCGATTCTTGAGGTTCCCTGTCCTTCAGAGTTAGTTTTACTTTATAGGACCTTAGATGTATAGAGGAGTGAAAGTAGTTTGTCCTGTCAGATAGTGCTGTAGCTCCAGCTTATTTCTGCATACTGATTTGTCAAGTCAAATCAAATGTACAGTATTTATATAGCACTATTTACAACAGAGCATTGTCTCAACACAGCTATACAAATATAGGCACATAGTCACAAATGATTAAGCATTGGGCAACAGTGGCAAAGAGAAACTTCCTAATGTAACAAGGAAGAAACCGTGGGAGGACCAAGATTCAAAATGGGACCCAAGCTCGCTGGGCTGCCTAGATGTTACATGAAATAATTAAAATTAAATAAATACACGTTAAATTTATAAGAAGAAATAGGTTATCAACAACAAAATAATGTAAAGCAGAGAAAAACAGAGAGTATAAGCCAGTCTCTGGGCATTGGTTAGTCCAGTACAAGTACAGTCACTGAACGCTGAAGATTACTGGGGAGTCTAGGGTCATGTCTGGACTGCCTGCCTTGTCATGCCTTGTCCTTTGACCGGGAGAATCTGGTGGACGGTCTGGCTTGGCTGGGCTTTGGTCCCCTTGATCTTGACTTGTGTGTCCTTGCCTTAGACAAAGGGGAGAGCTAGGGTTCATAGTCAAAGAGTTTTAGGGTGATCTGGGATGTTGGGTTGCTGCCTTCTTGCCTCCCAAGTGTGGTCACTTAGGTTTGTTAATTGCTGGGGAGGTGGGTTGCTGATGACTCATATGATCCCTCTTGGCTGTGTTACCTTCTGGTTTTCCTCTTTCTAGCTTTCTAGCTATGCTGCTATAGCTAATGCTGCCGGAGTCTCATGCTAGACATGGCATCAGTGATTGTTAATGGATTATGTGCTCTTAATCAATAACTAACTACATTTTCTGTTTTCTCTCTGAGCTTGTGTTCCTGTACCAGTTCCAGCTCCACACAGTAAGATGTTCATCCGTCTCAGCTCCACTCAAGTCGTTTCCGTCATACTCTCCAGCAACACCATACCCGGGCCATCAGAGCACAATAACTCTCTGCCTCCTCCAGTTGGCTGGGGACGAAGTGCCACCAAGGACTTTCCTGGCGAGGACTCAAGATTATCACTATAAGACTTATTTGATTAGATAAATCAGTTTCACTCTTACAGTTATTATCTACAAGAAGGTTGGGTTCCTTTTTGAGTCTTGGTCTCCCAAGGTTTCTTCCTTATAACACTTAAGGAGTTTTTCCTTGCCACTGTCGCCTTTTGCTTGCTCAGTTTGGGATTGGCTGTAAGATATTAGAAGATAATCTAAAATTGTAATGTTGCTTTGAGACAATGCTCCATTGTGAAAAGTGCTACATAAATAAATTTGACTTGACTTGACTTCAACAGTTTTGGTGGCATGGCATCCTCAGGCCAGCAGGAATTGGACTGCTTCAGAATATTTATTTTTATTTATTTACTTGTTTATTAATTTATTGAAAATTTCTGGGCTAACGACCTTTCCACAGTTCAACTCTTCCAGTTAATGAAATAAGTGGGTTTGTTCAAACTTCAGAAGACCATAAAACTAGAAAACTGTAGAGTTTGGAATTTGCCTACATTAGAAGCACTGCGCATGCCAGTGTGATCAGTCAGTGCTGTAGCTCCAGCCCACTCCCGCATTCTGTATTTCCGTGGGCTTTTAGTACTGACAGCCAAACATAATAAAGCCCTTGTGCCCACTCCGGCTTGTAAGCATTCATAAAGGACATTATAACTGTCGTGGCCGCAGTGACGTAGGCTAACCAAAGGCATTCACAAGCCTAACAATGACACTTCCGACGGTCTTGCTGCTAAAAAAGTGCGTCAACGAGGTCAAACGTGTGCCTTGACGCGGAAGGCATTTTATAAACATAGTGGCTATCAATAGCCAGCTACATTGTAGTAAAGGGTTGGGTCCGTTTGTTTAAAGGACTCAAGAATGCTCCCCACCTACGCAGAAGAGAAAAGTACGCTCGCCTGAGAAGGAGAGAAACCGGCGACGCGTTACCCAGGCAACCACCAGCTCCACCCACCGTCTAAATCGGGTCTACCTGGCTGCACAGCACGTGACCGATCCTCGTGCCGTTGGACCAATCAGAGCAAAGGACAGGTGCGCTCCGGATAGTTTCGGAGGCGGAATCTGGTAAACGCTTCGACGCTATAAAGCACTTTGCAAAACCTCTCACTGCGATGGAATAAAATCACTCCCGCTCTATTTCAGTCCAGCAGCAATGAAGATATAGGAGCATGACCTAAAATGCGTCTTCATAACCTGGTGGATTTGCGACAAAATAAAAGTGTTGTGACTTGTCCAGCAGATGAGCACTGAGGAAGCTGCGCTACCTGATCGCTGCCGGTTCATCACGTCCATCAGCTGCGCTTCTTTCAGCGCTTCTCCAATTTCAGTCATCACCTCCAGGTAAGCTGCTCGGGCAGAAGATCAGGTTTTTGCTTGCAGCATGAATCACTACTCGGTGTTGGGAGGGGGTAGAGACTGGCAACAAACAAGGGCCCCAGTGGGGTTTCCCATCAGTGTTATTGAGCAGGTCAGAAGTTGCTCTTCATAGTCTGTAGAAAAGATGGACTTGGTGAACTTTAGATCACTGAACGGTAGCAACTACTGAGTGTTTTTGTTATTAGGCATCAACATTTCGTGGACCATTCTAAAGCAAGCAATTACAATTTTTAATTTTAGATTTTAAGCTAAAGACTTCTGTTTTTTCTAGCCTTTTATTTCAAATAAAATATCTGAATCCAAGCCCTAAAATTTCAAGCAAGGAAATGGGAGTTTCTAAATGACATTTTTGAGCGTTGCTCAATTTCAGCAAGAAATAAAAAGGAGTTCAAGTATACTGTTATTAAGGCCTTTGTGTGTCGTACTGTACACTGTGTTCAGACTGAACTTTAGACTACACTGAACCATGACCACCAGTAGCTATAAGTTATTTTGATATAATTAGATATTCTCTGTATACGTTTGCCATGCCAATCCAAAATAGAACTGTCTTGATATAAGCTCCAAGAAGTTGTCTGTTTATCAAAGTAATTTTCCAGTGCTTTCAGTTCTAATTATGTAATTCATGGGTGATTGCCACAATAATTTTTTTTACATTTACAGCATTTAGCAGACGCCCTTATCCAGAATGACTTACAATTGGTAAAATCATACAATCCAAGCAATTGTGGGTCTTGCTCAAGGACCCAACAGTGGCAGATTGGCAGAGGTGGGATTTGAACCCTGGACCATGTGGTCCAGAGTCCAGTACCTTAACCGCTAGGATACCACAGTAATAATTTCAACAGCTTTCCTTGTACTGAGAAAAGAACTAACAGCTTTCTGTTATTTTCTTGTTGTGGAGCTGGGATTCACTGTTATCTTCAGCAGTCAGGTTCAAGATTTACTTTAACCAACAGCATCTTAAATTACAGTTATCATGGCTACACATAAATAAAATATTTGCAAGAACAGTACAGAAACAATGACATGTCCTCCTATGTCTACGCAGGCTTTAGAAGATGACTGAAAAGACAGCTCCTTGGTGGAGATCTTTTGCGGGAAAGAGGCGAAAGGCGGCCAGAGAATCGGCGCCCAAATTGGAACAGGAGCTTGCTGCATCCAACCAGATAAATGCTGCATCCACAGCTGATCCGGAGCAGCGAACTACTTCCACGGTTAATTCCCAATCGCAAGGAGGACATTCTGTAGATGTAGATGAAACCTATGATGACTCAGCAGTGCAGCCGACATTCAACGAGAATGCCAACAGGCGCAACCTGCGTGTGTCCCGCTCAGGCCGCTTCAAAGAGAAACGACGAATGCGCGTTGGCTTGCCGTCACAAGGTGACAATTCTGAAAGTGCCAGCAAAGGAAATACAGACTAAACTCAAATTGTGATTTAGAGCTTATCCCTTTGATGAATTGCTGATTATTTACTGGGGAAATACTTCAGCCTGGTAGCATATGCAAATGGATGCTACTGATCTAAGAAGTGCCCAGGCTCCATAGCTGTGTTGACCACTAGAGGTTGTTCAATAAACCTATTATGTGGTTGGTTAGCTGCAAATCTCCGAAAAAACACACAGAGCAGCCGAGGTCTTTTGAAACCAAATTTTGTACACCTTAACAAACATGAGTGCTGCTTCCCCAGTACCCATACTCGTTTGAAAGAACTAGTTGAACAACGTTTGTCTCTTCTGATTGGCCATGGAGAAAAGGTTGTCAAACAGGAATAGACAACACATGGTTATTATAAGAGTTCTCAATCACACAGCCTTTTTAAGCTCAACTGGTTAGGCAAATAATCCCACTGCAAGCCAAAAGCCATTATTTTTTGCACTTAAATTATTGTCTGTGCTTTGAGGGATGCAGGTACAGTTCTTTGGCTTGTTCATATATGAAGATATATATTCACTTCAGATGAAGCTAAGGTTGGCACATTTCTTTCTTGGAAGGAAAAATGCTGACGGTCAACAGTTGGAGGAAAAAAACACTTGATTTTAAACAAGCACATCTTTGTTTTGTGTGTTTTATGTATTAATGATATAGTTCATGTTCTATATTTGGATTGTAAGTGATTCATGAAGGATTTTAGATAATGTGATATGAAGGTTGAATGAGTTTAACAGGGGGCTTGAGAAGATACTTTCCTGTGTATAGGTAAATAAAGTTTTTATCATTTAGTTTGTGAAAATACTGACTTGATGCAAGTCCCTGATTACCATAGAGAACTCGATGTCATAATGAATACACTTATTTTTAAGAAATACATGTCATATCAATAGACACATATATAAATAACTATATCAATACACTAATCACTAAATAATTTACAACTCTAATTACTTTACTATGAAGTACTTAGATAAAATATATTTATTTTTTCATAATCTATTGTAAAAAGCTTAGTTTACAATTACATTGATATTTGTATTTACAATTAAAATTTTATAATAAATTTTTTATTCAGAATCAGCTTTTCATGTTTTGCAGTTTTATTCAATGATTCCTATACATGTTTCAAATTCACTTAATTCAGAATTAACTTTGTTCCAACCACCTTTTTTGTTTCATAATAATGTATTTTAGAATGAGGGTAATATGTGTTAATCAGTGGTTTAACCAGTTCAAATTGTATCTGATCATGGAACTCTGAGTTGTCCATATGGCAGGTTGAGCATGCTGTAGCTGTCTTGCTACATATTAAACATATACAGTCAGGTCCAAAACTGTTGCGACCCTTAGTAAAGATGACATACATACATATATGCAGCTTGCTGCTGCACTTCACTTACATATGCTTCTTGTACACAAAGATACAGTTACTAAAATGTAAATGTTTGATATTAAACTATTAGGCTAACACGTTTGGGTGTTCAAAATATATATTTTTCTTAATGGTTATTTGTTAATTGGTAATCTGCTACACCTTATGCAGCCCATCACAAACATGAAAACAAGCTTAAGAAACTTAAACAGAACCAGGAATGACAGGTCTTTGTCAGGCCAACTGCAGCTATTCTAAAATATGCAAGACCCTAAAGGCACAGTAAATTCCAATTTCACTATCAATTATTAAGAGAATAGGTCAGCACTTTGTAACAACAGGCGATGATGCAAGAAAGAAAAGATCTGGAATACCAAAAGCCTCTTTAAGCAGAGATGACCAAAGGGCCTTCAAAACTGTCAACAGAATTCAAGACCTCAGAAAAAAATGAGACTCTTTCAAGAAGAACAATATTCAGAAGGTTGTCAAATGTGGTGTTTGTGTCTAGAAGAAAGAAATTGCTGTCTATGAAAAACATCAAGGACAAACAGTGGTGTGGAAAAAGTGGTTGCCCCCTTTCTGATGTCCTGTTTTTTTCCATGTTTGTCACACTTAAGTGTTTCGGAACATCAAACCAATTTAAATATTAGTCAAAGACAACACAAGTAAACACAAAATGCAGTTTTTAAATGATGGTGTTTCCTATTAAGGGAGAGAAAAATTCCAAACCTACATGGCCCTGTGTGAAAAAGTGATTGCCCCCTAAACCTAATAACTGGTTGGGCCACCCTTAGCAGCAACAACTGCAACCAAGCGTTTGCGATAACTTGCAATGAGTCTTTTACAGCATTGTGGAGGAATTTTGGCCACTAATCTTTGCAGAATTGTTGTAATTCAGCCACACTGGAGGGTTTTCCAGCATGAACGGCCTTTTAAGGTGAAACCGCGAAAAAATTAATCACATTTTATTCCATTTTTCCATGCGTAACTCAATAACTCCAGTTCTTGTAACTGATGCTTTTTGAAGAATAAGTAAACTTAGTAATTATTTTTATTTGTCCATTTTCATACCAACTTAATCCAGTTCAGGGTTACAGGGAGCTGGGCTTATCTGGCTGAAAAGGCCAGGAATCCTCCCAGAGACCTCTGGAGCTGTGAGCCGCACACACACACAATTTGATCTACAATTCATATCAGAACAGAGCATTTGCTGATCTGACAGGAACAAGTGAGATTAGCATAATTGGTATTACCGAACCTGGCGTAACTGCCACTCAAGGTAACATGATCTGTCTTTATTTTTAGTAGGCCTAGTCACACCACAGACACATGACAATTTGAATATAGCATGCCATTATAATTATCAGTCTATGAAAAATGGCAAAAGCCACACCACCTTAGCTACCTAAGTTTAATGAAACATTAAATAAATTTGTTAGATGTTGCTGTTGACTATGGGAATTTTTAATACCTAGGACACTTGGCACACTAGGCACAATGTTTAACTATTTTGTGGCTTGCAGGTGCAATTTTATTTAAATGTAGTGTACATGCGGTATACATTATCACTCTGTCTCAACCCTATTAATAACTTTTTGTTTGTTGGTTTTATTTAATGTCACATCAGCATCAATGGCTATATTTATGACAAATATATATCAACACACTGCTCACGGGACAATTTAGAGTGACCAACCTAATGCATGTCTTTGGAATGTGGGAGGAAACTGGAACACTTGGATTAAACCCACGCACACATGGGAAGATCATGCAGACTCCACACAGGCCAGGGTTAGGATCAATTTTGGAGCTGTGAGACAATTTCACAGACAAAATCTACATGCACCACCGTGGTTCACTAATGTAGCTATGAAGCATTCATGATTACTTTGGGTGAGACAAGGCATTTTTTACAACAGGGCTATATTAAAGTACATAAACACAAGTCATGGGATATCACCTCAGTATAAAGGCTATTTCAGGCTGTTGTCACATAGGGAGGGACTGTGTGTGTGTGTGTGTGTGTGTGTGTGTGTGTGTGTGTGTGTGTGTGTGCGTGCGTGAGAGAGAGAGAGAGAGAGAGAGAATGTTGTGACACAGGCTGTGTCAGACTTGGAGTGTCAAACGTTAATACACCTGAATAGAGCCTGAAATATTCTAGCACTGAAATGCTCTTTCACTGACAATCTTGCTTTAGTCTCTCCGTGCTATTTTGGCCCTGGTCATTAAATTACCTACAACCCCTGGCAAAAAGTATGGAATCACCAGTCTTGGATGAGCACTCATTCAGACATTTCATTCTGTAAAACAAACTCAGATCAAAAACATGATACAATAATAAGGTCATTCCAAAGTGCAATTTGTTGGCTTTCAGGAACACTCAAAGAAATGAAGATAAAACATTGTGGAAGTCAATGAATGTTACTTTTATTGACCAAGCACAGGGAAAAAAATATGGAATCAATCAATTCTGAGGAAAAAAGTATGGAATCACTCAAATTGGAGGTAGAAAATAAGGACACACCCAGTCAATTTCCTTTCCCTAAATGGACACCTGCCTCAGAGTAGATCTGCTCGTTAGTCTGCAGTTAAAAACACCTGCAGTCATGACACCTTGGAGGGCTGCTGGACGAAGTGGAGTGGCAAGACCATGGCTCCAACAGAGAAATGTCTCTTGAAACAAAAGAGAGAGTGTGAAAAACTTCTTGAAGAAGGTAACTCTTCACGCATGTGTAAGATGTGGGCTGTTCACAGTCAGCGGTATCCAAGATAGGACCAAATACAAACGCATGGAAAGTTGTTAAAACAAACCCTCGAAGGGAGGGGGGGGGGGGGCGGGAGAAGACAACCAAAAGAAAAAAAAAAAAGTTCTTCGAAAAAAAAAAGCCAAGCGTGACTGGTAGACCAGAAAGACATCAAAGCGTCAAGACCAAACAAACTAAGGCCATTTGTCTGAAAAAACCGCAAAGTACAACTATACAGATGAAGCATAAATGGGGAAGCTGGGCCAATGGATGTGACCGAACCGTTAGAAATCGCATAAAGGAATGGATGTCATCAGGAAAGCCTAAAAGGAAAACCTCATTGGACCACCTAAACATAAAACGAACAAGACTTGAATGGGCTCTAAGGCGAGGCAATCATGGACTGTGGTGACTGGAGAAAGTTATCTTCAGGATGAGTCAAGGAATCGCAGTTGGACAGGTGATGATGCTGCGAACTTTTGCTTTGGTTTGCCATTCCATGGAGATTTAGGAAGAGGCCTGCCTGAGAAAACAACCAAATTTCCACAGTCTGATGATATGGGCGGCATGTCAGGCATAAAGGCACTGGGGAGATGGACTGGGTTCATTTCATCGATTGCCACAAGTTTACATTGAGATTTTGGACAGTTTTCATTCCCTTCAGTTGAAAAAGATGTTGGACTTGAGGTGATTGAAATAATTTTCCCAAGGATGACAATGCATCGTGCCATGGCACAAAAAAGTGAAGGCATTCCTGGAGAAAGACCACATTCAGTCGATGTCATGGACTTTACCCTGCAAATCGTCCCAGATCCTCAAACCCACAATTGAAAAGCTGTGGTGGAAATTGAAAAAAAATGGTCCCAAGACGGCTCCGACGCAAAGACGATCTGGGCAACTGCTATCAAAGAGAGTGGAACCAAATTGATGCAGAATACTGTTTGTCATCATCAAGTCAATGCCTTAGAGAATGAAAGCCGTTGTGAAAGCCAAAAGTGGTGCAAATAAATACAGTGATGTATTTGATGGTCTTTTGTTTATCTGTTTTTTCATGATTTCATACTTTTTTCTCAGAATTGAGTGATTCCTTATTTTTTCCCTGTGCTTGGTCAATAAAGGTAAAATCACTGACTTCCACAATGTTTTCTCTTCATTTCTTTGAGTGTTCCTGAAAGCCAACAAGTTGCACTTTGGAATGACCTTATTATTGTATCATGTTTTTGATCTGAGTTTGTTTTACAGAATGAAATGTCTGAATGAGTGCTCATCCAAGACTGGTGATTCCATACTTTTTGCCAGGAGTTGTACTTCTTTAGATACCATTGCTTCATCTACTTGCTTTCTGGTAATCAAACTCTCTACACCTTACAGTAGCTTTCTAAAGTTAGGCAGGTATTGTATTTTTCCATGTAATGCTAGCTAATAGGTAAACTTAGACTTTTATTTAATTTCAGACAGTATGAACCCAAGACTGTTTTGTCAAGCACTGCATTTCGGAGTTACATTCACAAATGGCACTTAAAATGCTACTGTGCAAAAAAAAAAGAAGTCTTACGTTAACCATGTCCAGAAGCGGCATCAACATCTCGTGGCTCAGAAACATCTGGGATGGACCATCACACAGTGGATCACTCATCACTCAGTATTTCAGATTGCTTTGGAAAAAATAGATGCAATGTGCTCCAGACCAAAGACAAAAAGGACCATCCAGACTCTTGTCAACAAAAAGCCCAAAATCCAGGGTATGTCATGGTATGGGGGTGCGTCAGTCTCCTTAGGCAAAGGTCATTTACACTTCTGTGATGGCAGCATTAATGCAGAAAAGTACATTGAGATTTTAAGGCAATATAAGCTGCCTTCAAAATGTCATAATTTTGACACATCCCAACTTTTTTTGGAATGTTTTGCAGGCCTGAATGAAGGAATGGCTGTATATTAAAAAATGAAATTAAGTTGAGCAGACAAAACATGAAATATATTGTGTTCTAACTGTCTGCAATGAAATAAAAGTAATTGTAAATGTTATGAACACTGCAATTATTTATTTATTATTATTATTTGCATTGCCCATACCTTCCCAACTTTTTATGCTTTGGGGTTGTAGACAGGCAATGCAATTTGATATTAAAAGGAAAATAGTCAGTTATATAGGGACAAGAGTGGCTCTGTAGTTAAAGCACTACTAACTGGAAAATTGAGCTCAAAGTCCAGCTCCACCAAGTTATCAATGATGGTTCCCTTGACCTTCAACTGCTAAAGTTATTTATGTGTGATTAAATGTAATATATGTAAATGTAATACATCTGGTGATTTATGCTTGCGTATTGGGACATAGAAGCAGTTCATAGCATAGTTAATAAGCCTAGTTATAGAAAATACATTTACAAATATAAACATATGCAAAAATACATTTTAAAATTGATATTAATCCATACTTTCATTCATTTTCATACATACTTAATGCAAACCAGGGTCACGGGACCCAGAGCCTAACCAGAAGCAAAGGTTTGAAGGCAGGAACCAAACCTTGAGAGGGTGCCAGTCCATTGGAGGGTGCATGTGTGCACACACATACCAACTCACTAACACTGGGACAGTTTAGAAGCACCAGCTGACCCCATGCATGTCTGTGGAATGTGGGAGGAAAATGGAGTTTTCCTGGATGAAACACATGCGCATATAGGGAGAACATACAAATCTGCTCAGAAGGAGTCCAGGAACTGAATAGAGGATTTCTGGAGACGTGAGCTGACAGCGCAAACCATTGTGACACTCTGATGCCTTGTTTGTTTTCCTTCTTTTTAGAGTATAATATCTAATTGTGTGTACTCTGGATGTTTTACATTTGTATGGGAGACACTGATTTGTTTCATGAAGTCTTTTACAGTTTTTACAGTCAAATGCGTTAAAACGGTGTTTACTTCTTTTCAACCCAGGAAAAAATGTACTGTGAAATTTGACAGTAGAACCATGAAGTGGTCAAATTACCACTAAAATTCATAGTACAACCCTGAAATAATTCATGATCAGTTTATAGTCCACCAAGTTGACAGTTGTACTTTGAGATTTAAGAGTAGAACCATGAAGTGGCCAAATTACCATCAAAAATTCATAGTAGAACTGTGAACTTCATGGTCAAACTGTGAAAGTTAACATTAAAACTGTCAAGCAATTCAGAGTTTTATTATGAACATTCACAGTACATTTTTTCCTGGGAAGAGGACGCAGGATTAAACTGGGGTAACAACTTTGCCCCACCCTAGTAGCCTTATCACTATTTCTAGTTCCTGTCAGAGATAGGCTAATTTTGTGCACTTGGGAAATCTTCATTAACAGTCATTATGAGCAGTTTTCCCGTTGTTCTTGGTTATTCGACAATACATTCTTGTATAACCCATTTATTTCTCTATAAACACTGGTCCCAGCTTTCAGCCAACAAACATAATCATGCTAAAACCACAGACAAATGGGACAGGTGAGAGAGTCGGCTGTTGCTTTTATATCGTCTCTCCTCGCCACGCCCAATTCTAGTGTCATTTGCATGTGGGTAACGCGTCCGGAGTCGAGTCCGTTATGTCGACTGAGAAAACATGCAACTAACAGTGTGTCGCCTTATTGGTTGAAAACGTAATTTTAGCTTTGCGGTAGAGAAGTCAAACAAGAGGACTTTAGTCTTGTAGGAAGAAGAACGCCTGAGTGTGGAAAAGTTTGATAAAGATGGCTGCGTATTCTCTATTTGTCTAATTATAACCCGAGCTGAGTGAGTAACAGGATCTCACGGGTGAGCAGCTCTATGTGCTCTCTCTAACGGACACAGAAAGACGGAGGGATAAAAAGACTTTCGGAGCTTTAATCTGAGGTAAATGTGTTTTATCAACTTGGACAGGACATATGGTGTTCAGGCTGTAAAATGTGCAAGTAATTGCTGTACGGTATTTATTCCTAAATCTCTAAGCTACCATAACCGTTAGGGAACAGTCATTCATAAAACAGCAGCATTAGTGGACTTTAAATATACTTTCTATTGAAAATTAGTACATTATTTTGTAGGACATTTAAATATTTAAACCACAACGTTAATTATACCAGTTGTTCTTCCTTCAGTTTCCATTTGATTCTCCCTTTTGTGGGTCAATAATATTGGATTTTACAAAACTTTGCCATTATTTTCTCATCAAGAATTAGCCGATTGTGAGGGGAATAATAAGCCTCAGGTGCAAAGGCCAGCAACTTTGATACGCGGCTCAGCCAAAACTCTAAACTACAAGTAGGCTAATTCTCATCAAGATTTACAGTCCCATATTGTTTTTGTCATTTACATGTGAAACCTGTCTGAATAGTGGCCAGAGAATTCAAAGACGGCCACAATGATGTTTAACCTTTGTAAATTTGGTCTAATTTTCATTGACCCATGCCATTGCGTCATGACTTCAAGCACACTCAATGCGTGGTGTTAATTCTGTATTAGGTAATGTTGGCTATGGCATCATGGTTGTGCAGTTTTCCATCTAGAAACTTCAGCAGGAATTCTTTGCGTCAATATCACCATGTGCATGTTCCTAATGAGGCTCTGGAGAATCAGGGGGTTGTTGTCAGAAGCAGCATGTTTTAAAGTAGCACACGACTTCTCGGAGACACCAAACAATTGGAACTCTGAAACTGGCTGGGGGGTGTGCAGCTGAAAACACAATTCACAATATACCCAGCAATATTCCAAGAATGCGGGAAAACAACCACAGGATTTCCGTAGTTAGGGATCTGCAGTGGACTTCCAATCAGGGTTGATGATCGCGCTGAATGAAAATTAAGAGCCCTAGTTTCAGTAAAGTATAAAAATCACCCGGATGAAGACCTTTATATAAGGACTAATTCTTCTTTGCGTTTCATTATTATTGCAGAATTCAGTGAATCTGTATAGTACTTTATTAAGTGGTAAAACAGAGATTAAAAAAACAATTACCTCAGGACTCTGCTGTTGCATTGCCTCAGCTACACCTACCATGGCATCATTTCGAGCATTTTGAATTTTCTGCTGTCAGAGGTTAAACAGTTGCATTTCAAACCAACAGATCCATGTTAACTCCTGGGGTGGTTTTGGGGGGGACTCATGGAACAAGAAGCCTCTGTGTAAACTGACTAAGATCAGTCTTTTTCTGTCACACTAAAAGGTAAGGTTACAAATGGGTGGGCGAGAGGTATAATGCCAAAAGGGCCGTTCTGTCCCCATGTCTTTGGTACCATCTTGGAGTCTTCTGTGGAAATAAGGGTATCATGTCTCCCCTGTAGAGAAAGGCCAAATTTTTGTTTGTCATGATGGACAACTATCCTCCCAGAACTACTCACAAGTGGCTAATGAGAAACAAAAATGGGGGCCGGAAGAAGAAAACAATGGACTTCTGTACTGTTGATGTTTGGAAGACATGGCTCAAAATGGGGGCAATGAAGAAGTAAATTTGGATTAGAGTGTGAAACAGGAGAAAATGACATGACAGTTACGTCTCGGGCGGCAAAAACAGAGAAGAGTAATCTGAGAACTCGGTTTGAATCGGCGAGAGAAGTCAGAATGTTGCGGGGTGTGTAAGCATGCAGCCGGATGATTCAGCATGGAGCCAGAAAAACAGGCATGGAGAGAGATTAAACCAGCGTGCAGCAGATGAGTCTGCCAAGACAGCAAGCAGACCACCCCAAGCCCAAGCGAGTGTACATGGTGGACCCATCCTTATAAGCGCCACGCTGGTAAGAGACAGCCGGGTCGGGTGCTGCACTTGCATGCAAACCATAACGTGGATTGTGGAAGAGTGTCGGATGTCCAGCTGCATTGTGAAAACAGTTACAATAGGCATAACATGTATTATCTATTTTAGTCGATACTGGTACACTATACATATATATATAAGTATATTTAATGTGGTGTTTGGAAAATGTCCAGATCACATAACATTGCAATTTCACAGAACACATCATGGATGTTATTCAGAAATACTAAGCATGTGGCAACTTTCCAAAGTGACCCTGAGTGGTGAACAAACAAGCAGTGATTAAGTTTAAGTGCCCATGACGTAACTTAGACTATATAGCCGAAGGTTCATGGAAACCCCATGCTTACATCCAAAAATATGAGTACAGGTATGCACCATTTAACGACCATTGGATCAGCTTTTGTTCACTTTAATAACCGATGTATTAACAGTTGTAACAAATTATAATAGGAAATAAAAATCTGTCCTTTAACTCCGGACATTGCGGCGTAAACAGCTGGTCAAAGTGAAAAAGATTTAGCATGTATATTTTTCCTGCCAAAATATTATTTATGTCATACTTGATGATTTCTTGACATATTTTTCATTTAATTTATTGTCATGAATATTGAAGGAACTGCGTTAAGGTCTGTTTTGAGCATGGACACTTTTAGGACATGGACACAAGCATAGGCGTGAAAGGGAAAACTTTGTAATCTGCATAGTGCTACAAGCGCCATGCCGGCTTCACCTGTATATACCTAGAAGCACTGGCCATTTGACCGCTATTACTTCCTGCTAGTGCTGCACTGGATTTACGTACTTAAAGGTTTAAAGTGTTTAAAGGTTGATATTGCATTGCCAGTTCTGGAAACTACTGTTGCTTCATGTGGAATCATTCCCTCTTGGTTGTGTGCAGCCAGTGAGGTCTGTTTGTTCATGTTTATATTCCAATGTGTGCACAATATTTTGGTTCTACCGTTTGATTGTTAATGTGTGCTTGTAACTGAAGAACCCCAGTTTTAATCATTTCCTACAGGCAGAGAATTGTTTAGGCTTCGGATGCTGTGTAGATGGTGGCATTCCGCTTGTGTTTTCAGTTGTACCTCTGACACATTTACTTATTGTCTACCTGCAGTTTCCCTGTGTGTATACCCTTTATACTTACACTATGGTAGCATGAAAAGACTAAGTGACCATTTTGAACAATGACCTAATTTCACCAACACGGTCATTAAGCAGCGCATACCTGTATTAGTATGATTTGTTTTACCCAATTTGCTGCTACAACAGACTGTATTTTGAAGTGTCTCTAATAGAGTTAAGTCCATGGCCAAGCCAGCCAAGTTCTCCACTATAGCTGGCAAATAATTTTTTATGGACTTTGTCTTAGGAGGGCAAAGCAGAAGGTTGATGAATTGACATGTTGGGAATGTGGAAACCAATGAAAGTGTCCTATTAAAATTCACAATTCAATTCGACCTAATCTACTGATACTGAAGTCTAATATATCCCAAACCTTGACATGTGCAGTTGTAATGAGGTATAGTTGGGGACCACTAGTGAAAATGCTTTATTTTGCATTTTTGCTAGTTTCATGCAATGTTTTTCATTACCGTTTTTTGCGGACCACTTAAAATCCTTTAATTTTCGACAGTGCGCCTTAAAATGCGGTGCGTCTAATGTATGAATTACTTCTGGTTGTGCTTTCTGACCTAGAACCGATTGTAGATGGTACACGGCGCTCATAAATCTGTCATAATGTTTTAGCACGGCCTTGGTAAGTTACGAAGCTTACGGCAACCGTAGTGCGCAGCATAGCGGAGTAATACGGTATGTGCTTCAGCATTAGGGTACGTGCATTCATTCATTCATTTTCGAAGCGGATTTCAAACTCAACGCTATCAGTCACGCAGTACAACATGGAAACAGAGCAGCTGCGAGAGAATTCAACATTAACGAATCAATGGTACGGAAGTGGAGGAAGCAAGAAGACGCCCTGCGCCAGGTAAATACCAAACTGAGCTTCCGAGGGAACTTAAGAGTTTCGTTTCATTTCATGCGCCTTATAACCCGGTGCGCTTTATAGCCCGAAAAATATGGTACAAATCATAATCAGCATAGCAATTTGGGTGAAAAGTTCAATCTTTGAAAACAAAACAAAAGATATATTTCAGAATTAATCAGTATTTGGTATATTCCCTCCTTTGCTGTAATGATATGCACAAAATTGCACTGGTTTTCAGTGGCTTATGAGCATTTTGTGGTTCATTCCCTACATCTGAAGACTGTTTCCAAAATGCATCATCTCTTTTAGTGGTCTCATAGTGGTCTCTTTTTCTCAGGACTATATTTATTATTACTATATACTTAGTATATTAGTACCAGTATATATAGTAGTTTATTAACACATAAAAGCTGTATTTTCAGAACTTATTTTAGACGAGCTGAACACAGTGATCATAACACTATTGTCAATTGTACCCTCATCAAACAAATAGATAACTGTCTCAAATATTGGTTCCTTTCCTTTGAGAACATGGATAAGTTATTCCTAGCAGCTGCTAGAAAGAGAATTGCCTATGTGCATCTAAGCAATTCCTTTTGACTGCCAGTGCACATTCTATATTTTTTTTACTGAATATTTGTTACTCTTGATTTTTTCCATTCATTTTTCAACCAACAGCAGTAAAAGCATACATACTAAACATGTTCTATTTTATTCTCATACTACATATATATACATTCATTTAACAAGTAGCGGAAAAAAAATCTAAAATTTCAAAATACATCTAAGTCGTTATTTTGCAAGTGACTGTTGTTTCTTGATATTTCTGAACAATAATTTGTGTTCACATATGGCTGCAAAAGTCCCCCATTTTAAAAGCTAAAATGCCTAAACACTGGAGGACGAAATGTTGTCATGTAGCCCGGTAAACACCACTCTTACGTAACCCTAAAATATTACCTTTTGTGGTTATTCCACCTCTTTACTTTACTTTGGGTTATATAGTAAGGGTTAACGTTAATATACATTTAATATTTTGCAGATTTGTAAGGGTTGCCATGCCTGCCCCTCCTCCTCCTCCACCTCCACCTGCACCACCTCCCCCACCCCCTCCAGCTCTGCTACAGGTAACACACATGTACACAAACGCACAGTGCATGTGAAGGTAAACTTGTAGAGTTACATTCATGTGCAGCCACATCTTTTTAACACAGTCACCCTGTGAACCACCTGGTCACAGTTGCATTATTAATTAGAGCTAAAATTACACACACACACACACACACACAATGCTCAGCAGTGTCTCATTTTCAGTGTTCGCCCTCCACAGACTTCATGGCTTAATTATGTTTCATATGAACTCTCATGTTATCTGTGGAGTACCACCTCCACGCCTCAATACTTTATCCCCAACTTAATTTCTCCAGCATTATTGTACTTGACTGCATCTTAATACTCATCTTGTTCTTAATATTGTGTGTTGTGCGTGTTTTAAATGAAGCTCATTTCCTCCACATATCAGTTTAACCAGTTAACAATATATATCGCAGCATCAATACACTGCTAGTAGTCTCATTACTCTCACCAGTTCTCCTCCTGTGCTTCTTTCTTTCCCAGTCTCAGACAGGGCCTCCTAAAATCCAGCGCTCAGAAGAGGGAGGCCGAAGCGCACTCCTAGCAGAAATTCACAGTGGAACCCGATTGAAAAAGGTTGCACAGGTCAATGACCGCAGCGCTCCCGTCCTCGACAGTGAGTCCACACTGGATCAATACAATTTCAAGTTCTGCACTTGTCCAGTATATACAGACTCATTCATTCATATTTGCCAACATAACAATCTCATGTGCAGGAATTAATTCATGACATTGCTTTCCGATGCTTTCCGGTATTAAGTTTCCAGAATTTTTCAGAAGTTTTTGTGCCTGTAATAGAGGCAAATACTTTTGAGCCAGCCTTACAGGTACTGTGTCAGCAAACCAGTCTGCTATTAACCAGACCTGCAGGAAAATGTGTAAGCGAGAGTCAGTCAGTGAGTGTGAGAAGACACAGAAAAATTTAATAGCTGATAACGGCATGTTTATCTGTAACAGGGCTATATTTAATACCAAGGTCCACTGCTCGGTCTCACACTTCTGACACAAACAGATGTATACATAAGAAGTACTTTTTACATTCACAATAAGTATTTCTTATATACAAAATGACAAAGAAATAGTTCGTGGACTTTGGCACTATTATATAAACTATATTCCACTTACTTTAAAACAGTTTCTTTAAAAACCCTAAAGACCAAATCCAAATAATTTGACGGATTTTAAAGGTCAAAGCTGTGGTGATAATGATTGTTACCTCCCAGTAAGGGGAAAAACAACCAATAACACCTGCCCCCATAAAGAACACTGAAGAATACACTGACACTAATTCAAACCACTGTCCAAAATCCATGGCAAAAGCAAATAGTCATGGTCAGAATGGGCAGAGGTCCACACCGGAATCACAAGTATGCACAATAGTAAAGGACCAAGGTACAGGGTTCGGTTCAGCTGCTTCCAGAAACTTCTGTACCACCGTTTCTTTCTCTGTAATTTACAACAGCTGTACTTGTAGTCTTGTCACTTAATGTTTACCTCCAACTCCTTTAAACGGATCTGCAAAACCAGATCCTCAGAAATCGATCGGGGTCATTCATCAAGCTCCGTCAACCATGGACAGTGGGCAGGATACCTGAGGGAGACTGCTCCCTGTCAGGTAAGATCTCCCACCAGTGCCTGAGAAAGCTCATTTTTAACTACCTTAGCAGTGCCAGTGCACATTGGCACAGACACATTAAAGAAGTCTGCAGTCAATAACAAATCATCCCTATGATATTTATCAAACTGCTCTAAAGCAGGAGCAAGACAAACTCTGCTAATAAATAACTAGACCAAAAAAGAAGGGGGACACAAAACAAATATTGAGAAACGTCACTATGAAAATGTGCCTGAGCAACCTCATTCTTACCTGCCTAAGAAGAAACAAACTAATGCTTTTCTAGCTCTATAAGAGCGAACTCGAATAACTACAGAATTCAGAGTTCTTCCCCACTTTGGATAACCTCCAAACACAAAAAGGCAAAATAACAAATTAGTGCAACAAATGGTATCATGTTGGAAGGACTAGTGCTTAGCACAAACCAGCTTTGACACAAAGTGCTCCAACATGACCACCACGACCAATGCATCCATCAGTCTGACGGGGAATCCTATTATTATTACATTTACAGCATTTAGCAGACGCCCTTATCCAGAGCGACTTACAATTGGTACAACCTTACAATCCAAGCAGTTGTGGGTTAAGGGTCTTGCTCAAGGACCCAACAGTGGCAGCTTGGCAGAGGTGGGATTTGAACCCTGGACCTTTTGGACCATAGTCCAGTACCTTATCCAGTAGGCTACCACAGTCCCACATTATCCTGGACAGCCCTCCAATTTGTTGCGTCCCGGTTTAGGGTTGGGACACCAGAGTAGGGAAAGGGTGAAGGAAAGGGCAGAAACAACGAACAACACCCATCACCACACACAACTGTGAAGAATACACTAAAAGTATATACAACCAACATCTGAAATCCATGGTGAAATAAAAAAATCAGGTCAGAACGGGTAGACGTCAGCACCAGAATGCACAATAGTACGCAAGCAGAGCTGAGCCAAAGCGAAAATGACTGACACACAAGAGCATCCAAAGCATGGTTTAAAATGAGAGCCAAAGCAAACGACACACACAAGTTTCAAAGCAAGTTTTGAAACAAACACCAAGGCACACCACCGTTTCATAACAGACTCAAAAAAGAAATGTTTAAACAACCCAAGCATGGGTCATAATGATTTATTAAAACTTTAACAAATTATAATTTTGCAAACACAATTAATCATATAGGATGATATAATATCATTAAGCTGTAGAATAATTTGGGAAAGGGTGTCTTACCCATAACTAACTGAAACCCTGATATACTGATTGTTTTGTGTCTGTGCCCTAAACCACAGAGCCCAAAGTGAACAATGTTGAAAGTTGTGGCAATGGTGGAGCAGCTGGAGGTTCTGGTGCACCACCTGCACAGGGACCCACTCTCAGTGGACTGTTTGCTGGAGGATTTCCCATCCTTAAGCCAGTTGGTCAGAGAGACAAAAACTTCCACAACCGTCCAGGTAGTGGAAAATACTGATTAATTGCTGTATGGCTTCAAAGATATATTCTGTTTTGTCTTTCTTTTTTGTTGGTGTCTCTTAAACGGCTTCAATATAATGATTAGTATTTAAAATCCATTTGTATTGTGGTATAATTAATTCATAACTGAGTATGTTGTACTCTTTATGTCTTTTTCCTTTTAGTAACTCGGTCCGGTTCTACTGCCAGCCTGAAACAGCCTCTGTGGAATCTGCCGTCTCAGGGAGAAAGTTTCAGGGGTAGCACCCCAGATCTCTCTCCTTCCCACAAAGCCCTGGAAAGGACTTCTTCTTTATCTAAAACACGTCCTGTCTCCTCATACACAGCCCCTCCCTCCCCTAACCAGCCCACTCCCCCAAATTTTAAGCCTCTGTCTTCTCATCCCATTATGACTCATCCTCCTCCACCATCACTCCTTCATCACAACCGTCCCAGCAACAGGCCACCTCCTGTTCCAACCTGTCCTCCTCCTCCACCTCCTTCTCTAATTACCAAACCAACATGGTTACCAGTTCAGTCTCACTCCATTCCCATGCCCACCACGCCACCTCCTCCCCCACCTCCCTCAGTCCTAGTATCCTCAGGTTCTGATTGGTCATCTGACTTTTTGTTTCCTCCACCGCCTTCTCCAGTTCTCACTGATGCTAAGTTTGGTTACATCAGGGACACATTTCCTCCACCACCTCTTCCTCTACCTGCCTCTTTGCCATCTAGTCTTCCTTCATCTCTGCCACCTCCTCCACCCCCGCCATTACCTAAAGTTCCTGCTGTTTCCGCATACAGGCCTACAGTTCCCGCAGTTCCCCCACTTCCCCCCTCCTTCCCTTGCACAGCACCCTGCCGGAAACCTCCCGCAGTACCCAGGAGTGCAGGTAGAAAATTCATTTGTTACTTGTTTATGGTGGATTTGTGGACCGTTAGCTAATATCTGGCTTAGCATCTTAGTATTGATTAGATGTAAGAAGCCACTATGGCTAAAAGTAAACATATTTGAAGTACCACCAACAGGTGATTTTATACGATGAAAATAATCTACACACTAATAAATTAAAGACAATACAAAAATACCAGAGTGCTCAGGTGGTCGAATATGCTAGATAATCATAGCTAGCCTTCCAGCTGTGTTAGGTGTGTGTGATTGGCAGTGTCATATACACTTATTATACCAGAATAGCAACTGTGTTTGCAGTCACTACTGTGATTTCTATATCTGATTCTCGATTTCAGTCATTATGCTCATTATGGTAGCCATTGTGTCTAAACATATTTACATATAGTGTACTATATTGCAAGTTATTAATCACTCTCTCTTATTCAAAGCTATAGAGGTTGAAATAAACTGTAAGAGCCACCATACTGAGTGTGTCCCAAACCACGTCCACCTTAATGATATTAATATTTCGACACATTTGCGCAGTATGCCATATCAAAGCCACTCCAGCTACATAGCCTGTATTAAACTAGCTCTCTTGATGTGGAATTTCAGAAACACAGGTTTTGACTTACATTACTTTCTCAGCTATTTATTTTCCACAAGGCTAATTCAAAATAACTCTACCATAAGAACTATGATTTTAGTTAAATTATTGTAGCATATTGCTAACCTGTGACTATCAAGCCAGCTGACTAACAACTAATAACAAACAAGGATTCTGGGGTTCTCATCATATGCTAATAATTTGAACATTGGATATGTTTCAATTGAAGTTTTTAATACTTATATTAGTTGTAGTATTTGGTAACTAGTTACTGTAATGCAATGGTAACTAATCTAGCCAAAAGTGTAGAATCAGAATCAGCATTTAACTATTTCTAAATCATATTTTTAGTTTAGGTACCATTTATTTATACTGTATAGTAAATAAGTGTGACCATAACAATGTGTTTGTGTCTGGTACAGTTGTCGTAACCATTTTGTCCCATCTGAATCAGCTTTAAATGCATTGCTTTTCCACAAAGCACCAGGAAGTTTGTTCACCTTTTGTAGGTCACTTGCATTCTCTTTGTTTGTTAATAACTCCATTGTGTTCAAGTTTAAACAGGGAGGGCTGGAGAAACTTGAGTTGTCTGTCATTCAAGTTTCTTAGGTCCAGATAATGTCAGATAATGGCTTTCAAACAGCATGGGTGTAGCATCCTTTCAGACGTATAGCTGTGCTTGAAAGTTTTTGACACCTGTAGAATTTTCCATATTCCTGCATAAATATGATCTAAAAGATAAATAGGTTTTCTCACAAGTCCTAAAAGTAAAGATAATGCAATTAAACAAATGAGATACAAAATATTATACTTGGTAATGTATATATTGAGGAAAATGATCCTACATATCTGTGAGCAGCAATGTTATGTGACCCTCTAGGTTTAGGAGGGTCAATGAGAGTGGGCACCCTGTTGTATTTAAAGAATGGTGACATACCTGAAATCCAAAGATAAAATCAGAAATGTTTGGTTTAAATGAGAACTGTTATGTCTGGAGAAAAGATGACACTTCATTCCAGCATAGGAACCATATCCCATTTGTGAAACATGGCGATGGTAGCATCATAGTTCGGGCCTGTATTGCTGCGCCTCTTCTAGGACAGATTGCTGTCATTGATGGAACAATGAATTCTGAATTATACCAGCAAATTCTAAAGGGAAATGTCAGGAAATCTGTAAATTACACTTACAGCATTTAGCAGACACCCTTATCCAGAGCGACTTACAATTGGTACAGTCTTACAATCCAAGCAATTGTGGGTAAAGGGTCTTGCTCAAGGAGCCAACAGTGGCAGAGGTAGGATTTGAACCCTGAACCTTCTGGTCCAGAGTCCAGTACCTTAACCGCTAGGCTACTGGACTCTCAAGAGAATGATGCCATACAGCAAGACAACAACCCTAAGCACACAAGTTGTTCTACCAAAGAATGGTTGAATAACGTTATTGAAGAATATTTTGGAATGGCCAGCTCAGAGTCCTGACATTAATCCAAGTTGAAGTGGGCAGTTCATGTCAGAAACTCCACCAACATCTCAGAGTTGAATCTGCTCTGTACAGAGAAGTTGCAGTTAATGCAGTTGCATTTTCCTCAATAAATAAATGATCACATATGATATTTTTGCTTCATTTGCTGAATTTGAAGACTTGTCTGAATAACTGATGTTGTTTAAGGTCAGATTTATTCAGAAATGTAGAAGCATTCTAAAGGGTCCACAACCTTTCAAGCACCACTGTAGTCTTTAGGCAGCTCCAGTGCTGAGAAAAGCCCTCTTGTAAAGTGTCTTGTAACTGTGGTCGATTTGAAGGTGATGGTCGTTTGGCTCCTCCCCCTGCTCCACCTGCTCGTTCTCCTATGACTGAATTATCCAGCAGAATCCCACCTCCTCCCCCACCTGTGCCTCCAGCGCCACGCAACTTAATCAGGAATGGACACCTGAACAGCCTTGGTAAATCACTCCATTAATGATGGACCAATGTTATACACATAGAAAATCACTGTAGACTTCATTAGTCTCAATATATAAATTCCCCAAACACAAGTGACAGTATGAGAGATTCTCTAAGAGAGAGTCTATTAGCTGTTTTCCCCACAGTGCAATAATTGTGTTTTACCTTTGTTTGTTTTAATAGATGACTTTGAATCAAAGTTTCACTTCCACCCCATTGAAGATTTTCCACCTCCTGAAGAGTTCAGACCCTTTCCAAGAATATACCCAAGCAAAGAGAACAGAGGTAAAACAATCTTTCTCTGTCTGTGTATATTTTATATACATAAGACAAACAGAGTACATCTCAGAACTGCATTCACATTGGGCAAGCAGTGCTGACACTGTGTACAGACTGTGCCTTTAACCAGATATTCAACTACACATAGCAGTCAAAAGCGTGACATTTTTGTTTTAATACATGTAAAGTGGATACATTTTTAACTAAGCATTTCACATAAGGTGATTTCAGGTAAAACATTACGTATGATCTATCGTACGCTTAATAATTCTTGGCAACCTTCGAAAATATGGGTAATAAAGGATAAGAAAAACGTCTTTGTGTATTATTTAGCTTAAGCTGACATGCCAACACCTCCATGCCAACAAGCTCTTTTGAAGGCATGCCAGAAGAAAGCAGTTTTTATTCGAACCAAGTCCTATGGTCTGATGGCAGCAAACACCCAGTGTGGATTTCACATACAAAGGATGATCCTTATACAGAAAAGGATTTAATCCTCTCCTTTATGTATGGCAGAAGATTGGCGATGTTGTGGAGCTGTTTTTCTTCCAGAGGCAATAAGAACGTTATGATACAAGGGATCATGGACTCCATGAATTACCTAAATTTTAAACAATGAACTAGCTACCTCTGTCTAGAAGCTACAATTTGATTGGAGTTTTTATGCAGTTAGATTTCTCTCAAATGTTGTGTTCACTAAAGCCAATGGATCTACAGTTACAGACATAACATGTTTAACCATATTTACCAAGGGTGCCAATAATTATGGATTTGACTATATGGTAAACACACATTTTAACAATTCAAACAATTGATTCCAAATACAGTGGTACCACAGAACTCAGAATTCAGTTTTTGGTGCATTTTGACTAGAAAAAATTCCCGTCGTACTTGGTACTCGGCGCACTTGCCAATACTGTGAACTCATGAATCATGAATCGAGTTTCAGCTGAAACGGGTTTCATAGAAGTTAAACTTCTATGACACCTGTTTCATGATTCATGAGTCACGATTCAGTTCACAGGGATTCAGGTGCACGATAACCCTTGCTCAGAGAGGATTTTTATTCTTATTCTAGCCATTTCAGCCGAAACTCGATTCACGATTCATAATTCACGAGTCATGATTCAGTAGACAGTGATTCAGGTTCACAATAGCCCTCAGATCTCTGCTATTTTTATCTTGTTTTTCTTTATTTTTGTATACTTAGTGCAAAAAAGTCTCCATAGGTCCTAAAAAGGTTAGTGTATAAGAGACTGTGGGTAGCCCAGTGGTTAAGATAGTGGACTCTGGACCAGAAGGTCCAGGGTTCAAATCCCACTTGTCAAGCTGCCACTGTTGGGTCCTTGAGCAAGACCCTAAACCCACAATTGCTTGGATTGTACCCATTGTAAGTCACTCTGGATAAGGGTGTCTGCTAAATGCTGTAAATGTAAATGTAAGAGCCATCTGAAAGCAAATCAGGAACTGAATGCTCCAGAACACAGGCTGCAGCTATGCTAGCGCCTTGAGTTCATCAGTAGAGTAAGTGTTTGCTTTTTCACTTTCAATCCATTACGCACTAAATCACTATTTTTAAACACTTTATCATAAAATAAGCTTTGTGTTAATGATTTTGGCCCACTGTAGGTTAATGTAAGTATTTTAAACATTGACTTACTTAGGTACAGTACTACCTCAGTGTTACATTTAACTTATGATGGATTTGTCAGAGCACATCTCCTTCGTAAATCAGGGAGCACCTGTACAATACATCTCCATTATTGCAAATAATGCCTTATAGAGTGTGGATTTTCTGGGGGTCTGGAACAGATTAATTCAATTTACATTATTCCTTATGGGAAAAATTTCCTCGGGACTCAACGTTTTCGGTTCTCGACAAGCCTTCTGGAACAAATTAATGACGAGAACCGAGGTACCATTGTACTTGCAGAGGCCAATGCTCAACAAAAAAAAAATTTGGCTTAAACAAAGGGAGAGAATTTTTTGGAAAAATGCCTCAAACCTGAAATGAAAAGTAAACAATGTCAGCAACTCTAATCTCTTGTCCAGTTTTTTATAAGTATATATAAGTATAAGTTCATGCACATATATGATTTTTAATTTTGAAGTACATACCAAGGTAGTGCAATGTAGAAGTATAATATAAATACCATCTGCAGACCTCATATAATCATGAGACGGTGTGTATTACCCTTTATAATTCATAAACAAACACAAGCAAAGTGTTGTACCATTAAAATCATCTTCCCTCCCCACAGTGTCCTCACAACCTCCTGGCTTTAGGACACACTTGAGATGAAAGGAGAAGGATGTCACTGTGTTCCAGCACAGCAAAGGTCCAACCTGATATTAAGCTGATCTCAGGTAACACAGTGCCTGGAACTCAGTCCACATTTGCAGTACAGACCTCAGGATATAATGCAGAACACTGTTCGACGTCTTCATCTCAAATCAGACCTTAATATGGAAACTGGAATACTGGAGTATACTAAAAATACTGGAATATTAAAGCCTTGCTCTATCATATGAAGTTAATAGATTACACTAACACTACTGGAGTCTACTCGAATATATCTGAACTGGTTTCTACTATTAACGTCGTGTGTCCCATGCACTCCTAGCAATCCGAGTACTGAAATATGTGTCAATGGATGGATGAAGGACAAGGACTGTTACAAAGAGAGAAGAATCTATAATATATACTTGCAGAATATTAACTTTCTCAAATGAATGACTTGGGGGCCTTATTTTGTTTTTGAGAACGGTAATTGTATGATGTAGTCTGTGAACACTATACAGTCCCATGTTAATGTATGTGCACCCCTGATCAAATTACAAGTTGTTCAGGTTTCTAAAACAAATGAAGTTTACACCACCTCTGCATGGAACAAACCTAAATGTGACATACTGTACTTCTAGATGTCTTTTAACTTTTTATGCACCATGAACAAGTCAATTAAGTTTTGAGATCTTACAAAGAAACACTGGTGGGTCATCTAGAAAGGGCAAATATTAGCATATTTCATTTCAAAACGCATGCATTACCATTTGTAGAATATGAAATTTGCTCCCTGGAAAGAAGATATTACAGGGGACTGTGGTAGCCTAGCGGTTAAGGTACTGGACTAAGGACCAGAAGGTCCAGGGTTCAAATCCCACCTCTGCCAAGCTGCCACTGTTGGGTCCTTGAACAAGACCCTTAACCCACAATTGCTTGGATTGTAAGACTGTACCAATTGTAAGTCGCTCTGGATAAGGGCGTCTGCTAAATGCTGTAAATGTAATGTCATTTACAAAACCAAAGAATGCATACAATTTGCCCAGGGGTGTCCAAACCTTTGCATAAGACTGTGTACATTGCAGCCTTTCCCCCAGCTGTATCAGTATGAACGCATGCCTTTTTCTAAAATGTAAAAGGTTGTATGCTTTTAACGTTCGGTTTGCAAATTATATGTCATAAATATTTGTCAGTGCCACTTTAGAACAGGACATTCTGACATTCTGGGATACAGTGCCACCAACTGGAAGTCACCTGTATGATAGTCACTATGTTATCCTGCTTGTACAAATACACTCAGTCACTTTCCATACCCCTTTGGATATTACTTGGTTTTATTTGCAGTGAAAGTGTTAAAATGCAGGAAATTAAATTAATTTAATTGAATTTTCATGCAGCACAGACAGTCCAGTGATTGCAAAAACATTCCTAAACACATGCATTTGTAATAGTAAAACATTAGGACGACTGAAGAAGCAGTTTTCTTAAAATATGTTTGATAAAAAATAAATAAATAAATAATCATAATAAATAAAATATGAATAGAAAAAAAGAAACAGATACTCAGTGTTGGGGTAGAGTGGTACAAAGAGCATCTCATTAAATCTTAAATAGTTGCTACTGTATTAGAGACGCTTCAGTGAATTAGTGAAGTATAGTAGTACTATATGCTTCTAAGAAAGGATAAATCAAGAGTTTGGCCACATACATTTTGTCAGCCAGGAAGAGAGAAAGTGCTGAAAGAAAAATCATTCAAAGCTGTGAAGCTTAATCAGTGCATTCAAATAGCCATTCAAAGACTTAGCTTTACTAGAACCGTATCTGTTGGGTCAGTAGGATTTTAGGACCTGCTGCCTGATGATGGAAACAGAGGGTCAGAAAAGGGGGCATGTAGAAATGAAGTGCTAGTATCTGCTATGTTAGATGATATATATCCATATAGGCAGGAGTGTGAAGGGACTCTTGGTTGTCACACGTGTGTTTTTTCTTTCAGTACAGATTTGTATGGGCTTTACAGATTAACAAAGGAGTAATTATTAGTGTGATAACATATAGATAGATAGATAGATATATGGTAATCCCATTAAGTGTCAAAAATTAAAAAATTAGTTAGTAATTTGTAATGGATTACTTTGTCCTGAGTAACTACCCCAACACTGCTCGTACTGTATGTAAATAAAAGAATAAATGTTTTACTCATTATTCTCATAAAGCTATTTGAAGCAATTTTATGTGTGCATGATGTCATTATGAGAGCTCCTCACATTCAGCATTGATTTCGTAATCCTGTGCCCTGCTCATTCATGCACCTGTATATAAGAGGAGCTCAGGTGACAGGCCTGCATCCAGTCGTGTCAATGATGCAAGAACTGGTGCATCTGAGCTGCCCGAATGTCCTGTATGAACATAAGAGAGAACACAACAAACACATTGGTATATGTATTTATATTTTTGATTCTGTTGATCCAGGTTAGGAGCAGTCTGGAGTCGATCCTGGAATTAATAGGGAGTAGATTACCATGTAACCTGAATGGAGCCCCAGTCCATCACAGGGATGGGTACTGGTCAATAAGTACATTTACATGCACTTCATAATCTGATAACTGCAGGAAATGTGATCAAATCAGTAATCTGATCCAAAAGTATGCATGCACTTGAGTAAGCAGATAATGGGAAACCTCCAGGTTTACGAGTCAGGCAGTAATTGGATTTTTACTTTGCAACCAACCAATCATCTCACAGAAATATGTTACATAAACTTTAAAATAATAATTTTTTAAAATAAATTAATTAAATAATAACATTCTTTGTTTTCTCGAGTATATACTTCGTCTCTACAGTGTTCGATAGCTGTTTTGCAGCCTTTAATTCCGTGGGGCGTTTAATTTCGGGGCTGCCAGATCCCACGAGAAAAAACCCTGTTACAGTCAATGGAAAAAAGAGGGAAAATGCAGCCAAGTCTTCAGAATAGGCAAACCTGGCAACCGTATCGGGTCAGGCTCACACACATGCGCAGACTGAGACATCGGGTAACTGCTTTACATGCTGTGAGTAATCCAATTACTGAAGTAAAATCCAACTCTCTTTATCGGATTTCTTAATCTGATTTCTAGATTGGCGTATGCTGTATACATGACCATTTGAATAATCAGATAACTGCAGAAATCCGACTAAGATCGCATTATTAAGTGCATGTAAACACACTCAGTGTTGCATCGCCATTGGTCCAGTCCCCCCTCCCTCCCTTCCGAAGGCACTATTGGGGCTCAAACCTGGGTGATCCCAGTGATGGATTAGTGGACTGCTACCACCTGAGCATTGCATTTTATGTTCAATGTAAATATCAAAAGCCAATTAAAGACTGTAGATAAGCCAGCCAGAGGTGACAGCGGCTAGAAAAATCTCCCAAGATAAATTAGGAAGAAAGACTGTGGGGACTGTGGTAGCCTAGCGGGTAAGGTACTGGACTATGGACCAGAAGGTCCAGGGTTCAAATCCCACCTCTGCCAAGCTGCCACTGTTGGGTCCTTGAGCAAGGCCCTTAACCTACAATTGCTTGGATTGTAAGACTGTACCAATTGTAAGTCGCTCTGGTTTAAGGGCGTCTGCTAAATGCTGTAAATGTAAAGACTGAGAGGAACCCTGCTCAGATGGAGATCATATCCACCCCAGGTGAGACCAGACAACAAAACTAAAGAATACAGGTATGTGCTGTTTAAGGACCGGATTACATTCTGTGAAACAGGTAGTTGACCAAACATTACCATAGTCACACAGTTACTTATGATACTGCAATGTAAATACAAAGGGTACGTAACGATAACGGATTTAGAGATAAAGCTGAACACATGAGTGATTGATGAGTGATTGAAAGAACTGCTACTTTTATGTGATGGAAGCCAAAAATACACTGATATACAGTGTTACGAACAACACGGAAGGTCAGCCAGATGAAACAGAGACTCAACGAGTGAATGTGAATCAATTTATATAGTTATAGATGAGAAAGAAATATGCAGGTACTGGAGGGATAAACGAAGGAGTACTACTTACAATAGGACAGGCACATATGCTTACGAATGCCATTTATAGCTTGTTACAAACAAGTAGCAGAAGGTAACACAAACATGAGTAAGTTACACAAAAACCCTCTAAGCACATCAACCGAGGTAGAACAGTCTGGAGTCCAAACGTAAGCTAATGACAAGCGAGCACACAACCGGTAAGGGATCGGATGGTCATTAAACGGCACATACCTGTATACAGTAGTAGACACCAGTTTGCATTTGTGCTGCATTATGAACCATGGGGCTACAGCAATAAGAGCTATCTAATCCGTTTGTTCTTCGGTACCATTTACAGTGGTGCTTGAAAGTTTGTGAACCCTTTTGAATTTTCTATATTTCTGCACAAGTATGACCTAAAACATCATCAGATTTTTTAGGTCATACTTGTCCTAAAGTCCTAAAAGTAGATAAAGAGAACCCAGTTAAACAAATGAGACTATTATACTTGTATATTAAATATTATACTTGGCAATTTATTTACCAAGGAAAATGATCCAATAGTACGTCTTAGTGAGCGGCAAAAGTATGTGAACCTCTGCTTTCAGTATCTGGTGTGACCCCCCTGTGCAGCAATAACTGCAACTAAACGTTTCCTGTAACTGTTGATCAGTCCTGCACACCTGTAACAGGGATGCAAGCCTTCAGCTTTCATCCATTAGGTTTAGCTCCCCCTGCTTTCTGCTTCCCACCCAGCAGGTGGGGCTGTAGCCACCTGCTGGTCTGTCTGCTATATATACCCCGCTTCCTGTGCACTTTGTTGTCTGGCTTTGCAGGAATTTGTGGTTGTCTTTAGCTTCTGTCTCCTGGTTTGTCTCTCTACTTGTCTGGTCTCTTTCTATCTGGTTCCCTGTTGCTCTGTGTTCTCAGTATTTCGTGGTTGTCTTAGGTTTTAGCTGTGTTCCATGTTTAGTGTTAGCCTCTTTGTTTGTCACATGTTAGCTTGTTGTCTTGTTAGCCTGTCCTTTGTATTATTGTGTGTTGATTGTCCCCTTTGCCTTGTCTTTTGTGTAGTTGTTTATGTTCCTCTGTGTTCTCTGTATTGCTTAGTAGTCGTCATAGGTTTAGTAGTATCTGTTGCTTAGCTTCATTGTTAGCATTGCTGTTGTATGTTTGCATTGTTGGTATCTGCTTTAGCCTTGTTAGCTTGTCTCATGCTTTAGATGTGTGTTGTGTTTATCAGTCTTAGTTTAGTTCTATGTGGTTTGTATGCTTGTTTCACAATGTTCACTGTAAATAAACCTCTCACACTTGCACCTACGTCTGTTTCCCTTGTCCCTGCTTATCCGGTTTGTGACAACACTGGCTTGGAGGAATTTTAGCCCATTCCTCCGTACAGAACAGCTTCAACTCTGGGATGTTGGTGGGTTTCCTCACATTAACTGCTCGTTTCAGGTCCTTCCACAACATTTCGATTGGATTAAGGTCAGGACTTTGACTTGGCCATTCCAGAACATTAACTTTATTCTTCTTTAACCATTCTTTGGTAGAACGGACTTGTGTGCTTAGGGTCGTTATCTTGCTGCATGACCCACCTTCTCTTGAGAATCAGTTCATGGACAGATGTTCTGACATTTTGCTTTAGAATTCTCTGATATAATTCAGAATTCATTGTTTCCGTCAATGATGGCAAGCCGTCCTGGCCCAGATGTAGCAAAACAGGCCCAAACCATGATACTACCAACCCACCACGTCTCTCACAGATGGGATAAGGGTCTTATGCTGGAATGCAGTGTTTTCCTTTCTCCAAACATAACGCTTTTATTTTAACCCAAATGTTATATTTTGGTCTCATCTGTCCACAAAACATTCTTCCATTAGCCTTCTGGCTTGTCCACGTGATCTTTAGCAAACTGCAGACCAGCAGCAATGTTCTTTTTGGAGAGCAGTGGCTTTCTCCTTGCAACCCTGCTATGCGCACCATTGTTGTTCAGTGTTCTTCTGATGGTGGACTCATGAACATTAATATTAGCCAATGTTTTTTTTACTTTGTGACCTCGCAAACTATTACAAAACGCCTTGCTCTTGGAGTGATCTTTGTTGGTCGACCACTCCTGGGAGGGTAACAGTGGTCTTGAATTTCCTCCATTTGTACACAATCTGTCTGACTGTGGATTCATGGAGTCCAAACTCTTTAGAGATGGTTTTGTAACCTTTTCCAGCCTGATGAGCATCAACAACTCTTTTTTTTTTGATATGTTTGTGAAGAGCAGACTTTGATAGATCCCTGTTCTTTAAATAAAACAGGGTGCCCACTCACACCTGATTATCATCCCATTGATTGAAAATGCCTGACTCTAATGTCACCTTCAAATTAACTGCTAATCCTAGAGGTTCACATACTTTTGCCACTCACTAACATGTAATATTGGATCATTTTCCTCAATAAATAAATGACCCAAGTATAATATTTTTGTCTCGTTTGTTTAACTGGGTTCTCTTTATCTACTTTTAGGACTTGAAAATCTGATGATGTTTTAGCTCATATTTATACAGAACTATAGAAAATTCTAAAGGGTTCGCAAACTTTCAAGCACCACTGTAAGTTTGGGATGGGGAACTTTACCCACAAAGGGTGTAATCTAAAGGTCTTCATTCCAACCAAGAAGTAGCTACAACTGATAACAAAAAGCAGATGTTTAATGTTGAAGATCAGTCATTAATTAACTGGAATCAGGTGTAGCAGCTGCTTAGTAGGAATGAAAACCTGTAGCCACACCAGCTTTTTGTGGATGAGATTCCCCACTCTGACCCAAGTAAAAGACAAGGACTCAAAAAACTTGCATTAAATTAGCAGTTTCCACAAAATTGTAAGTAATCTTGTTTTTTAAAGTTTTGATAGTCACCCCTTTGAGCTTTTTCTTTCATTTTTGGGAGTTGGGTGCTTCATGCTCATGTAAATGACATCCCTGACAGACAGCATAGTAAGCATGCATGCACCAATTAAGTTTCTGCAGTTTTTAATACAGCCCCATTCGCTTTCCAAATGCTATCACAAAAATGCAGCCATCTATTCTCACTGACAGGTCATCCCTCAAATTTATTTCCTTGTGTTTGCAATTCAACTGCCCTACTTTATGCACTGTTGAACAGCTTGTGTGTGTGGTTTAGTACATACCCTGGCAGGTATGTTGCGCAGTCTGATAGCCAAAGTCTTTCCCATCACACTCTTCAAACCCCAGCATGGCGAAATCCATCTCCACAATAAGCTTCCTACAGCCTACAGAGAAATGATGATAATGGAGACAATATCCTCTTCATCTCGATAACCATACAAGTTCCATACACCACAGCGAGCATAAGCTAGGACGCCTCTGTATCAGTGCACGCGCTGCACATCACTCACCAACACACTCATCTGTTAACACTTTGTTTCCATCATCACACTCCTCTTTGTTTAGTTGCTGCACCTCTCCATCCCCGCAGAATCCTGTTCCTTTCCTGTCCTTCACTGGCATCTGTGGGAGCAGCTGTTAAAATAAAAAGATATGTAGATACATGGCTTTGCCAGTAAATTACAATATATTACAATATGTTATTAAAATATGTAACTGTGATGGGGCCAGTCCTGATGTGCATCATATGGTATTGACCTAGCCCCCATCCCTGAGTGGGATCCAGTGAGTGGTCAGTATCAGAGCCTCTTCAGTTCTTCCTGGCCTCTTTCCTGTACCAGCCCTACGTGGTCGCTCAGATGCCAGACCCTCCTGGTCTATCCCAGCACTGGTCCCATGAATAGATGAGTCCCCTCACCAACTGAAGTCGCAACTCAAACCTCGTCAGATGAGGGATAAGAACCGGGCTGGTCCAGCACCATGAACCAGCACTCGGCCATTGAACCTCAGTTCATATCTTGCCTCTGGTGAGGCGAGGCTTCAGTTGTGTTTCATATCATGCCGTTATCCAGGTACAGCACAGATTGACCAGGAGGGTCTGGTACAGGGATAGAGCAAGAAGGGTCTGGTGCCTGAGAGGCCATGGGCTGTGTATACACTTGTGTTCCTCAGTTCTGCCTTGTTGGAGGCCCACAAGTTACAAGGCCACTAAGGTTTAAAAGCAAGTAACAATATAACATGGCGAACACAATATATGCTAGTCATTCATTCATAAGTGATAAGTGTACATTCAGTTGATGAATACAGCAGGAATGGATAACATTAAGGGTATTAATTGCTTATTTGTGCTTCATTTACTGTCGTCTTATTATTCCATAATAGGTATTACTGTTTCCTCAATAATAATAATAAGCATCATAACTGAAAAGTCATCTACTATTTGAGATAAACATTTAAACCCCCTAAAAACTGGTTTTGCTGTGTCCTTAAGCTCAGTTGTAAAAACACTAATGCAGTACAATATACTGAATGAATGGAGTATGTTTGAGAGATTCACTGATACATTAAACCAGTTGCATTCAGTATGTAGTTAAATTATTAGAGGCTATTTTACATAAATGGTTAAATAGCACAAGTAGAATTTTACCAATTATTTATTTACTCTTAATTAACGGATAAATGTTAATTGCTAAATGTTTACAAAGTGTCACGCCTCCCTCCAGCTCTGTATGTCTCGGTACTGCCCTGGTCTCCAATGCCCAGAATAGCTCCAGGGATTATGTGACACTCATAATGCAACCCTCCCATTGAGATCACTCTCCATATCCATGTCACTTGATTACTCACCATTCAAACCTGAGACTACTTCCAGACTCACTGTAAAGACTGGTGCCTGGGTTTACTCTTTGCAAAGTATTGCCTCCTGATTTTCAGAAGTCATTTCCTGTGTCCTGGTATTCGGGTTTTGGGCCTGTATTTTTGTCACCAGTTTACCAACTCTTACAAGCTTATGTTCCCTTACAGTTTCAAGACTGTCTCATTACTTGCATGCACTCCTCAATCTCCTCTGGTCACCCAGGGGAGGAGGACACTCAACAGGTCCTTTCCAACTGTACTGGTGGGACTCTCTGAATAGTACTGTATCCAGTAATGTACTGTTGACAGTAACAGCTATATTCACCATTTACATGCAATTAACAGTTAGTACTCTATGCTATACGTGTCACCAAACATCTCCGTAACCCAGGACAAATCCTGCAGCAACATCATGATAATGTCAGCATCAGAGGTAAAGAAATACTACACCTGTATGGGCTGCCATCCTTCAGTATCCTTAAAATACAGAGATTTCTGATCCTTGCGGAAGGCGAGCACATTGTCCATATTCAGGTGGCTCAGCTCCTTTTCACTGCTCACCACGAATATCTATCAACATATAAATAACATACAATGCTACAGTTTACAGAAACTGATACAGAAATCTCTCTCACACTCTCATATACACACACACACACACACACACACACACACACACCTCTCAAAGTCTGTCAACTGGGCAAACTGTCGTAGAGGCATATCTTGCAGTCAACAATCCCTAACCAAGAGGTACGGTACCCAAAAGTAGCCTCTGAGAGGTACTAGCTACTAGAGCTACTATCTGGAGAGCTAGGGCAGCTTGGGAAGCAATTTAACACCCTCTTGTGACAAGACCCAGCGTCTAATCAGACCACACCTGTAATCGTTTACATATCTGCCTGCAAGATAATACAAAGTATTAAGCTGAACTTTTGTTATTGACCAAATACTTATTTTACACCATAATTTACAATTAAATTCTTTAAAAATCCTACAATGTGATTTCCTGGATTTTTTTTTCTCATTTAGTCTCTCATAGTTGAATGAATGAATAAAGGTAACGATTGGCAAAACTCCTTGTTGGTTCCTATTACTATAATATTACAGGTTTCTGTTAGTTTGTCAAATTCCTCTAAGCACAGGTAATGCTGGTTGTGAACTCACTGCTGAGACTTTGTTTTTGTCACGACGCTGCAGAGGTGCACTAGCAGGTCCATTCATATCGTAGTTGCACTCACAATGTCCAGGAGACCCTGCCATCCCCTTCTCGCCTTTTTCTCCCACCAGATACAGTCCTGAACACCACACAGATGATCAGATATTTAGGCAAAAGATAGTTCCAGACTGAATTCAGTGCACCACCTTTATATGTACAGAGACAGGGGTCTCCATGCATTTATGAGCTGCAATTTTAGAAATATATTTAAAAAAAATATTTTCCAAAAATGTTCCAGATTATTAAAAAAATAAAAGCTACGCAATAAAAAAGCTACACACTACAGTTAACATACTAATTAAATACATTATGATCCAGTTAATGATTTGGCCCATGGTTTTCTGGCATTCTATGATCACTCAGTGTTATTGTTCTCTGATCAGAATATACACATGCAAGTCATTAATGGGAAGATGCAATGATGACTTGAAAATATGCCTTATTTTCATCACCTGAGGCAGGAACTCCAGGGGGTCCTGGGTGTCCATTGGGTCCCACAGGGCCAGGTGGACCCATCAGTCCCATTGCACCAGTCTCTCCTTTAGCTCCCTGTATCAGTCAAAGACACACTAAGAAAATGGGTAGAATGTACTCATGTGACTTGTACCCGAATTGTACACTGATAATGGTTTAACTACATGCAGTGGTGGTCAAAAATGTAAAAAAGCTGCTGTGAATCTTTATGGAGAAGGATTCATCTAGCAGCAAGACACTGACACAAAGGGAACATTTATGATATCCTTCGACTTGGTGCAACCATTGGGCGATTTAGTTCAGGTGAAACAGAACATGATTATTTCATTTATTCACATAAAACAACAAACTGGTAAAATGTCAATCAGGTCAACATCATTTAGAAATCAATCTGCATATCAACCCTAAACATTCAGTTTCCTGGACTAGATCCATTAGTATCCATTAGTAAATGCAATAGAACAAATTGTTCTAGAATGCGGTTGAATGGAAAATATAAATTTGCACCACCTTAGCACATTTATCATAAAAGCAAGGGATATTAGACAGCTACTAGGTATTACAAAACTTGAAGGACTGTGCAACTGGTTACACCAGATACTGAGAGCAAAGTTTCACATACTTTTGTTGCTCACAGATATGTAATATAATTTTCCTCAACAAATAACCAAGTAAAATATTTGTCTTCTTTATTGTATTGGGTTTTCCTTTATCTACTTTTAGTATTTGTATTGTCCTTTTGATGACATTTGATGATGCTTTATGCAGAAAATGTATGTGTTCACACGTTTTCAGGCACAACTCTACTTTGTTAAGCTCTTCAGTTCATCATATCAGACTGTGTTAATGTTTTCTTTGTTGATCTTGAGGGCTTTCCACTAAACACCAATTGAAGCTCTTCTACAGACTCAAGATGACGATTCCAAGTTTGACTTGGAAAAACTGATCTATTCAAAAATTTGCAACATCTGGCAAAAAGTGGGGGTAGCACTGTCACCTCACAGCGAGAAGGTCCTAGGTTCGACCCCAGGTGAAGCGGGTCTGGGTCCTTTCTGTGTGGAATCTGCATGTCCCTCCCCGTGTCCACGTGGGTTTACTCTCCGGGTACTTCCAGTTGCCTCCCACAGTCCCAAAGACATGCTTTAGGTTAACCGATTATGCTAAGGTAGCCTTAGTGTGCGAGTGTGTGTACAAATGTATGTGCCCTACAAAGGATTGGTGCCCTGTATAGGACTGTTCCTGCCTCACGCCCTATGCCGCCGGCTAGGAATCGACTCTCCCACGACCCTGTAAAGGATTAAGCAGAGACGAAAGTGAATGGATGATTGGCTAAAATGTGTTTCAGGCACCCTAAAGTAGTTGGACCTTTGTTATAAACTTAATACTTAAAACACATGAAATGACATTTTAGTACAGTCAGTTATCCTCCAAAGAGGTCCTGCAGTTTAGATTCCAGTGCTAAATGCATTTGAAGTAAAGGTGCATTGCAGAAACTCAACAGCTGCAGAACCCCTGTCAAACAATACCCATTCAGTAATTTAGACAGTGTTGTGCAAACACTTGCTGGAGTTTCAGTCAAGGTCGTTATTGTGTTCAAAACGTAAGAGTTTTGAAACCTAAGAGACCAATGTCCAAACTGGGAATAAGAGCTTTACTTTTGCCTCATCAAACCATATGTTCAAGCAAAAGTTCCAGTACCATTAAATGAAATCCAGGTGCTTATGGTTTTTAGGTTCTAGCATGCCTTTCAAATAATGTATTGGCATGGACTTCTGAGATCTACTACAAATCTCCAAATTTGAGCACTGAGGCAAAATTACGTGTCCTCTCAAGCACTGACACTACAATCTACATCGTTTTGAGCAATGCAAAGCATCCCATTTTACCCCACTTATCCTGGTCAGATCACAGGGATCCTGTGTCTGGAGCCTGACCCAGAATTCACTGGTGTAGGCAGAGGTATACCCTGGACAGGACGACAGTCCATCACAGGGTTTCATAACTGCACTCTTTATTCACACTTCAATCCATTCCTCTCCCGGGATTTGAACCTAGGCCCTCAGGAACAGCAATTTCCAGCAGCTGGCTCTATCCACTGAGGCACCGATGTTGCTTCATTGTTTAAAACTTATTATTGCCTTAAAAGTAGATATGGTGTGTGTAGTTTCCATTTCCATGTACGTAGATATTGTTTATAACCATTGGCTGATTATTAAAGTCGGTACACTTTTGTTTCATTCCATTTGAGTATTCTCTAGTTCTCCCCATGTTGACAAATGTCTAAGGGAGTTTAATTTTATATTTATACCCAAGTGGAACAGGAAGTTCTTAAACGATCAGAAAAACTTGAATTTTGCCATATTAACTAATGGTGCCAATAATTCTGAAGCTGACTGCACCTGCCTTCATTCTGGAAGTCCTATATGGTGACATAAACACCCTCATGCAGAGGTTAAGGCAAAAATAAATATCCTGTTGTTCTTCTGTGCCTGTTCTTACACTGTCATATACACACACACATCAGAACATGAAAACATCCGGACCAATTTAGCACAAGCAGGACACCAATGGATCGGGTAACTGGTATGGGCTGACAAACATACTGTGTGTGCTAAAAAAAAATATCCAGTGCTAGTGAATCTTTTGACAGTCACATATTTACAGTTAGATTTGCACCCCTACTAGAGATGAGTAAAATGCTTTTTCTTTTGGTGAATTAGCTTAATTTCACTCTGAAAAAAAAGAAAAATCCATCATTTAATTGAGAGAGAAAAAAAAAAACTCCCTCATCAAAAAAGAAGTATTTTTAACACAACCACATGTGACACGATTGTTGGCACCTCCCCATTTAAATACTTATTAAATACTCTTCTTCTATAGCATAAGGTTAGAGAGCAGGGAGTTTGAGACCATTCCTCTTTACAGAATCTCTAGAGATCCTAGGTCCTATAGGCCCTTTCGCTTACCCCACAGGTTTCCTATGAGGTTTATCAGGGGACTGAGACAGCCTTGGCAGAATCTTATTTTTTTATTCAGTAAAGCATCTTTGTGATGATCTGGACATATCTGTTAGATCACTGTCCTGCTGGTAGATCTGATGACGAGTCATTGTTGGTTTCTTGGCAAAGGCAGACGTTTTGATTGAATATGTTATTTCATGATCCACGAGCCTGTGATCCCATGTACCTTAACAAGGATTCCAGGGTCTTTGGAAGAAAAACGTCCCCACAACCTTACTTAACAGTGGGAGTCAGGTTCTTTTCAAGGTAGGTAGGTAGGTAGATCACTTTATTAATCCCAGATTGAAAATCAGGTGATTGCAGCAGTTCAAATACAGAAAAAAAAGCAGGAGTATTAAAGTAAGTAATTACTGTACATAAAGGCATAAATAGAAATAGAATTTGTATTATAAAATAATCAAAGAGTCATGAAAGGAAACAGAGAAATAGAATTAATCTGTTAATCTGTTAGTAGCTCCGTATGTCCCAGCACAGTCCTGAGGTGTTGTATAATACAATCGTTGTTGGTACAAACGATCTCCTGTGCCGTTCCGTGTTACAGAGGAGCTGGAGACGTCTGTTACTGAATGTGCTCCGCTGTCTGATCAGTAGGTCATGGAAGGGATGTGATGTATTTTCCAGGAAAGCAGTGAGTTTGTTAAGTGTGCTCCTTTCCACCGTCACCTCAAAGCTATCCAATGAGCCACCCAAGACTGAGCCAGTCTTCTTGATCAGTTTGTTGAGACCTTTTTGCAACCTCTACTCTGATGCTGCCTCCCCAACAAACTGCTGCAAAGAAGATAGCACCAGCTATCCAGAACCTGAGCCTTCTCAGAAAGTAGAGCCTGCTCATCACCTTCTTGTATACAGCCTCTGTGTTGGCCCTCCAGTCTAGTCTGTTGTCGAGCAGGACACCCAAGTACTTGTAAGTGCCCATCAGTTCAACATTCTGTCCCATGATGGTAACGGGACTGATCGTGATCCTCTTCCTCCTGAAGTACACCACCATCTCCTTAGTTCTGAAAACATTCAGGAGTAGATGGTACCTTGTACACCACTCAACAAAGCTGTTTACCAGGTCCCTGTACTCACCTTCCTGACCATCCCTGATACACCTGACCACCACGTAGTCATCAGAAAATTTCTGAAGGTGGCACTGTTCCGACTTGTACTGGAAGTCAGTTGTGTACAGCGTGAAAAAGAAGGGGAGAGCACAGTTCCCTCTGGTGCCCAAATGTTACTGACCAGTCGATCAGGTCAGGATGTTCCCAGCCTCAAATACTGGAATCTTCCAGACAGATAGTCCAAGACCCAGTCAATCATGGACTTGTCCACCTGTACGTTCGCCATCTTCTCCCCAAGTATGTGAGGTTAGATTGTGTTGAACGCACTTGAGAAGTCGAAGAAAGTCATTCTCACAGTGGTGTTGCTACAGTCCAAATGTGAGTGAGCCCACTGTAATAGATATAATACAGCATTGCTCACTCCAACCTGCTGTTGATAAGAAAATTGCAGGGGGTCCAGGAAAGGGTTGACTTAAAGTCTCAAATGTGACAACGCCAGTCTCACCAGGACCTTCATGACGTGGGAGAGGAAGCGGATGACTTCTTTGGAACAGGAATCAGACAGGAAGTTTTCCACAGCACTGGCAGCCGGTGTTATTTCAGACTCAGGTTGAAGAGATGTTGGAGAATCCCACATAGCT